>SAUE01000251.1:118621-159463 GCA_009724625.1 Deladenus siricidicola
AAAATTACATCCATTTCAAATTAGATCCAAATCAATTTATAAAAAATGGATTCAATTGGATATACATACATATATATATCCAACAAATCCAACATGGATCCGTGGATCTGCGTATAGATCTGCGGATCTAGCTAGGATTAAAGTTACAGTACTAGTGGTGACCTTTCACTAAAGCTGCATTACAGTACATATGTAGCTGACGCTGAGGCAATGTTTAGGCCGCGTGCTGAAGATGGTGACGGAGATGGGCTCGACGGCGCTCGGCGGCATCAGCCCCGCGCTCAGCGCCAACGCCGCCAAATCGTTTCTAGAGGCGGCTGACAAGGAGAAGAAGACCATGCAGGGTCTCAACGACCGCCTCGGCAACTACATCGACCGCGTGAAGAAGCTGGAGGAGCAGAACCGCAAGCTGGTCGGCGACCTCGAGGACCTTCGCGGACGCTGGGGCAAGGACACGTCCGAGATCAAGGTGTGCGAAAGGTTTTTGTTGGATTACATGCATACTGTAGCATCAAGGGTGTAAGAATATTCGATTTTTGGATTTTTTTTGTTTGTTTGAATCGTTTGAAATCAAAATTAACTATTTACTGGTTAATACTATTTGAATTGAATCACAGCGCGGCGTGCCCCCCCCCCCCCAATCCCTCTGAAATGAGGTGATAAGATCATTTTTTGAAATATTTGTTGTATTTTTTGAAAATTGGCATTCAAATACGCATTCTCCGACCACCTGCGGGACATACTCAGCTCTCAATTTTTGAACTCAAGAATGCACTTTCCCCTCCCCACGCCACTATTACTCCCCCTTGCTCCACCCCTCCACTCCCACCGCGCCACCCCACTTCCTCACGCCTGAAACCCCTGTGCCACCCCTCTTTCAAACGGCTGCGCCACGCGTAACCCCTCGCGTTTGCAGGGGGTCCGCGNATACTCTAAGCAATTGTTAGACACCAAATTTGTGTAGATATGTTTTGACTGCTAAACGTATCAATATTCTGTGATTATATGAAATTTATTGCGACTTTCGTAATTTGAACTTTACTTTCGTTACGCCCCAGATACATACATATACATATGTATTGTACTAAGATCTCTCCGAGGATCTCTCCGAGTAAGATGTAGTATTGGATATTCCACTAGGATTTAGAGTTATTGCTTAAGAAATTGTTTTACGCGCTTTGATCAATTAATTTTTACCCGTTTTCTCAGGTGAAATACTCGTCCTCGCTCTCTTCGGCGCGCAAAGACATCGATGGCGCCGCGCGCAAAAAGGCGGAAATTGACGTGAAAGTGGCGCGCATTCGCGAGGATCTCTCCGAGTACCGTAACCGGTAGGTTTTCACCGTATTTCACATTAATTTTAACGATAATTACGGTGCTTAATTGAATACGGTATCCATCCGACGCATAAAGATGGATACCGTACTCATAAAAAAGGTGGATACCGTACACAATTTGTCATTCAAAAATTTTGAAAAATCACTTTTGACTTTTGCACAGTAGTACTGTACGGGGAATGTAAATGGTAATATGTAGATGGTAATGTATGTTTTGTGTTCAGCTTCGAGGACATTCAGCGCCGGCGCGAAGGCGACCGCGAGCACATCGTCACCTTCACGAACATGATCGCGGACGCGCAAAGCGAGCTGGAGATGTTGCGCGCGCGCTGGAAGCAACTGACAGACGAGGAGAAGCGCCTCAACGGCGACAATTCGCGCCTCTGGGAGGAGTTGGAGAAGGCGAGAAATGTAAAGTTTTTCTTCTCAATTTTCTTTAATTTTCAAAAATATTTTTAAAAATGAAAAAAACCTGAAAATTACGGTGGCCACGCGTTTGTCAAAAAAGTGACAACCTTTACAATACAAATTCACGCATAGGCTAGCTAATGCCTAGGCAGGGGTGTAGCCAGGGGGAGCGGTAGTCGGGGCCATGACCCTTCCTCCCAAAATAAAAAAAAAGTAAAATTTTTGAACTTTTTCCACATAATAGAAAAAATTTTTGGTCGTGTCTTTCGCCGAAATTTTTTTCTGGCTACGCCTCTGTGCCTAGGCATTAGTGTCGTTATGATGTCGTTTCTATGCACAGCCGATATTTATCATTCTAAAATGGTAATTTATTATATGCGGATGTATGCGGAGCAGAGATGGTAAAATTTGCGGTTTGCGGTTTTGCGGCTTTTGAGCAAAAATTTGCGATTTGCGAAAATAAAAATTCATTTGCGATTTGCGATTTTCGCAAATGAAATTTATTTGCGGCCCACCCCTGATCCTTGGAGCTTGAGCCTTAGGCCGACGCTTTACTTAGCCTAGGCTTAGGCTTAGGCTTAAAATTTTATAAACGCGCGGGCACCCAAATGACATATAATATATATAATTCAGCGGCCAAAAAGATAGCAAACCGTGAAATCAACTGATTTGCGTGTTTTTAACGGCCAAACAGCCGCTGAAAACGTTACTGCCGAAGAAATGAAACAATTTATCATAATTAACGCTAAATTAAATAAAGAATTAAAATCCACCCCACCTCGTGCATTTTGCAGGACTTGGACGAGGAGACGCTCGGCCGCATCGACTTCCAGAACCAGGTGCAGACGCTCATGGAGGAGCTGGAGTTCCTGCGCCGCGTCCACGAGCAGGAGGTGAAGGAGCTGCAGGCGCTGCTGGCGCAGGCGCCCGCTGACACGCGCGAATTCTTCAAGAACGAGTTGGCGCTGGCGATCCGCGACATCAAGGACGAGTACGACTACATCGCCAAGCAGGGCCGCCAGGACATGGAGAGCTGGTACAAGCTCAAGGTGAGAAATTTTATTAATTTTTATATTTATTTATTGTCTTTGGGGGGCTTTGGCCTAGCGCGCAATTTTGTATCCTTTTTTATAAAGGATATGAGAAGATCAACAGCAAATGGTGATATGAAATACCAAAGAGACTTGTAAAGCTGTAGCACTCTAGCTCTGTTGATTAGCTCAGTTGATTTTATCAGCTCAGTTGGCGCGGTTAGCGCGTTGGAGTCCAGTCAGTGCCAACCAAACATTTTCCACTTCTCCACAGCATTTCATACATATTTAATTTTGTCTAACGGAACAAGAGCTCCAAATGGCTGGAGATTAGATTTTTTGAGAGTTTTGAGAGCAACTTAATTCCTAGTACATGTACAAGTGCGCGGAAAGATCTGCACGCAGATACCGCATCCACAGATACCATGTCCACAATACGTATGCAATTGAATTTATTTTTTTAATGTATTCAAATTGGATCCGTTTTGAATAGATTCTCGCAGATTCAAAAAGTGTTCAAGTTACCAAGTCAATCAAAACCAAGTGTTAGTTTGGGATTTGTTTTGACTTTGGAAACTTTTTTTTCAATTTTTTTTGTAATGGCAAAGGAGATTGTTTTTTAGGAATATTTTGTCTTTGAGAGATTTAATTTATTTGTTACAGGTCTCCGAGGTGCAAGGCAACGCCAACCGTACGATGATGGAGTCGAACTACCAGCGCGAGGAGGTGAAACGCATGCGCGACAACATCGGCGACCTGCGCGGCAAGCTCGCCGACCTCGAGAACAAGAACGCGCAACTCGAGAAGGAGGTCCAAAACCTCAGCTATCAGGTGAGAACGAGAAAGAACGAATCTTTGCTTTCTGCTTACTTTTTTCTTCAGCTATTCTTTCATGTTTTTCGAATATTCTCTCTTACTAGACTACTGTACTTCAGTTCTCGACTACTGTGCTTCTGTGTTTGACTACTACATATGACTACTGTATGTATGTGCCCAACCGTTATTGAACAAACAAAAATATTTTTCAGCTCAACGACGACCAGCGCCAATACGAGCAGGCGCTGAACGAGCGTGACGCGACGCTGCGCCGCATGAAGGACGAGTGCCAGAGTCTGGTCGCCGAGCTTCAGGCACTCCTCGACACCAAGCAAATGCTTGACGCCGAAATCGCCATCTACCGCAAGATGCTTGAGAGCGAGGAGAACAGGTAGACAGATAGACCACACAGCAGAACATTCTGATTGACAGCTAAAACATTCTGATTTGCGCAGCTGACCGCAACGGTCACCGCAGTTTTAGTAAACGGCGCAGCTGATCCAACAGCCTTTTTTGAAAGATTTTTTTTTAATTTCGTGCCAGCCCCGCTTACAACAAAACCAGTTATTAGTCAATATCTTGACGATCAATGATCACATCCCCCTTTTTTCAGAGTCGGACTGCGACAGATGGTCGAGCAGGTGGTGAAGACGCACTCGCTGCAGCAGCAGGAGGACACCGACTCGACGCGCAACGTGCGCGGCGAAGTCCAGACCAAGACCACCTTCCAGCGCTCCGCCAAAGGCAACATCACCATCCAGGAGTGCGACCCCAATGGAAAGTTCATCGCCCTTGAGAACACTCATCGCAGCAAGGTAACAACACATATTGAGCATTACGGTACATGTACAGCGCTGTTATGTGTACATATATGTACATTTTTAATTTTCTAATCTTCTATTATTTTCAATTTTTACAAAAAACGAAAAATTTTACATTCTCGCACGTACCATACATATATCTGACCGTAGTGATTTGTTTTCAACTTATAGTAGAATATTATTTTGTACATATGTATAATCCTTTTGTGTTATTGTAGGATGAGGACATTTCCGGATGCAAAATTAAGCGAAAAGTTGACGGCGGAAAGCGCGAAATCATCTACACCGTGCCACACAACGTGATCATCAAGGCGGGACGAACCATGAAGGTACGTGCTATGTACATATGTAGATGTATATGTATTATTTATTTTCAAAAATCCGCCACAGACCTTGATGAAAAAATTGTTTGAATTTTGTACTGTTGAAATAATTTATACCGTAAGTGGATTAATCTCACAAAATAATTTGCAGATTTTCGCGCGTGACCAAGGCGGCGTCCACAACTTCACCGACTCGATCGTCAACGAGGGCGAAACGACGTGGGGCGTCGGCGCGAACGTCCTGACCACCTTCTACAACAAGGACGGCGAGGAGCGCGCCACGCACACGCAAAAGACAATTCAAATCGGACAGTAGGGGGGCCGACTCCACACAAACACACACATTCAAATACAGATACACACATATACACACACATACACACACGTACTAGCGCGTTATTTTCACATACACAAAAAAAATTATTTTCAAATTTTTTTGTTACCCATTTAATTTTCACTTTTTTTTGTTGCAAATTTTACCGTATTGTGCTCTCAAATTTGTCACTTAACTTCTTTTATTGGAACTTTCATTTTTTTTTTGAATTTTGTTTGTAGAATGATAGTCGAAAAAAAATTATATGAAGAAAATACCGTCGTAATTCTTCCCATTAAAAGCAATTACCTACTGTGGGAGGAGAGACTTTTTTAATTTTAAATTTGCTTTCTTTCTGAAAAAAGAAAAGAATAAATTCAGTGCTCAATTCATTTCGTACATTTCTATCAAATATTTTAATGAAAATCTTCAAAAAAAAGCTTAATGATATTGTTTACAGTTCTTTAATTAATTACTGTGTGCCTTCTCTACATACATACATATATACATACATATGTATGTTACATTTCATTTTATTAATGCCACGCAATTGTGAACACTGCCGAGATTGATATGAGAAATTTTGGTGAGAATGATGGAGATGATATTTACATAACTTTACAAAAAATTAAATTTTCAAAATTTGGTTTATTTTTAAGCCAATTTTTTTGACAATTATTAAATTCAACGCTAAAACACGCTAGTTTCAAACTTGAAGATCGTAGTTATTAGTTTAAGTTTAACTTTCTTTTCTTTGCTTTTTGTTAGCTAAAGGAAAGTTAGTTTAATTTTATAACTTATTTTCTTTCGCTTTCTGCTAGATAAAACCAGCTTCCGCCTCTCACTTTTCTTTCTCCTATTTAAAGAATGATTTCTCGCTTAGATCAATCGGCTGTGGTTTGCACTTTTTTCTTCTTTTTCAAAAGACGGCTTCTGAAACGGTTGTGCTACTGTATATCAATATAATTCCTTTTCTTTCTCTTTCTAATAATTTGAAGATTTTTTCGCTTTTCCTTTTCGTTAGACAATGCACTTCTTCTCTAGAAAGAATACACACACACACTTACATATTGATAAATTTTCTAGATATAACTATTTGATTTTTAATGTGATATTTTTTTGAAATGACACAAATCTAGCACTAATGATATGTTGAGTGATAATGCGTACATATATTTCATCACCACCACAACATATTGTCACATACATACATATTGTCGAATGATATCAACTTGACTTGAGCCGATATCAGCCACATATTGTTTGTGTTCTGAAAAAAGAATTTCTTTTTACAATGTAAAATCACTGCCCCTTTTTCGCCACGCCCATTTTAAAGTAATTTTGCGATCTTCTTCTTCTTCTAATTCTTTTTGAATATTCTTTTCATTCTCAGTAAATGAAGTAATTTCTCAGATGATAAAATTATGTGTATTCCATAGATCTATTTACAAATGAAATATCAATTACACAAATTATGCACATACACACACACACACACAAAAATCAGATTGAATAAATTTTGTGTCTGTATTTGGAAGAATTTATATTTGAGAATTGATTTCCTTTTGCTGCTCAATGAAAATTGAAGGTAAAGATACATACATATTTCGTGCTGACTGATTATCATTATCATTTAGAACTTTTTATTTCTTTTTTTATCATTATTACACCACATACAGCTGTAAAATCAAAATGTGCCGTTAACAGCGGCATTTTGTGTGATATTTTCATTGTCAATTGGCAAATAAATGATTTGCATAATTTTCAAGTTAATTTTCACAATATGTCTTCTTCAAAGTAAAAAATTAAACAAAACATGAACATAAAAGCAAAAAATGAAGACAAATTTAAGAAGAAAAAATTAATAAATATCATCCAAAATGGCAAAGTGTGCAGATTGCCACGATCGTACGAGCATATGTACACAGTCGTGCCCTAAATCACCACGAAACCGAGGCCCCATGGCGGCCAAGGACTTGCAGAGTAGAGGGCTGTAGCCGGCGGTGCCGTCCTCATTCCTCCCTACGCTTATCCGAGGCTCAGTGCTAAGACGTTACGCACCTACCGTTTTTCAGATTCAGCGAGTCAAGTACATACAACAATAATGTTATACATGTAATACGAATACAGTATGAAATCAGTACATATAACACCGATCTTACGATTATTTTGACCTTAACATAAATTTTTTTTATAATTAAAATAAATAAATAAAAAATAAAAAGTTTTTAATTATAAAATTATAAATTTATATTAATAAAAAAGAAAAACTTTATATGTACACATTATACATTCATACATATTTGTTACAAACTAAATTTTTTCCCAATTTTTGAGTTTTGCGGGAACGGGCTTGAATGTATTTTTTATGTGTTTGTGATGCTTTTTGTATTTTTGTATTTTGAATAATTCGGAAAGTTAAAGACGTTGTTTTTGCTTTGTATGCCAGTCTGCTTGTGCTTTTGCTTTTTCTTTGCTTTCTCTTTGCATTTGCGCTTTTTTGCTTTTCTTTCTTGTGATTATTTTTGACACGTAAAACACAAATAAATAAATCGTCGCAGAATTAATAAAAAAGAAAAAAATTTTTGTCATTTTCGGAAAAAAATTATTAGTTCAGCAAATTATTGTATTTATTTTCATTTTTAACGCAAAGTCTATCTCGATTTTTTCCTCTAAATAAATAATTTTAATATTTTCCGTGAATCAGCATCAGCGGCGGTGTTTCCTAGCCTCTAGCCGAGAATTTAAACTTCCGTTTCCCGCGCTTTTTGGAATCCCCCATTGATACCAGAATCCCCATTGATACCAGTGTTGGTGGGACTTGAAGCGACTTTGTATTTAACTTCAATAAATGGCCTATTTAATACAAAATATCATCCCCAATCATACACAAATATGTAAATAATATTTTAATAAAAACCGAATTTGACCACTTATAAAGAGAGATATCGTCAAGACGAATCGAATGGAATACTTCTTTGTACATATGTATAACAAACATACAAATTTACCATGTTTTGAAACTTTGAATCCACCGGATTCAAAATCCAACAGATTCAATCGGATTCAAAACGGATTAGAGTGCCCCATCACTCCATATCAGTTCGCATCGATACGCGGAAAGCTCAATAATAATGTTGTCGATGTACACATGTGAATACATACATACATATGTAAATTTGCGATTTGCGAAAATATGTAAAAATTTCTTTGTGATTCTCGCAAGTGAAATTTATTTGCGGCCCACCCCTGGTACATTTGTATCTACCAGGGATGAGAAAATTTTTGAGAAATTTACTTTCGCTACACCATCGTATACATGTATATATACGTAGTACATGTATTTCTATGTACATATATCATTTTTGAATAATTTAACACGTTTATTACCTTTTCCAAAAACATGTTTTCAAATTTTATGTCTGATTTTTCGCCTGCACTTTTTGGCGTTCTGTTTTTGCTTTCGTTTTTTTAAATCTTTTGTTTTTTTCTGAAAATTTAATTCGAAAGCACTTTACTCATAAAAATTGACTTTTTTTGCATTTTGCTGTCGCAGTCAATTTCAAATCTCCTTTTTTTGTTGTTTTTGTAATTGTAATTTTTCTCAATTCTTCATTCTTCGACCATCCCATAGTATGAATACTGTGACTGATAATTGTAATCGGGTGCAATTGTAATCGCAATCGTAATTGTAATTGTAATCAAGTTGTAATTGTAATTAAGTAAATCAATATCAAGTCGTCATTGAAAATTAATGTAAAACAATTTTGAGCAATTTTCAATTACGCACACTTCTTCTGCTGATAATACACACACAGACATATACAGACAGATAACAGCGAACTAGTAGCTGTTGCTTGTACGTAGCTGTGTTTGCAACATTTTTTAACTTTCTTAGAAGGCAATTGTGCAATTATTATGAATTATGGATCTATGAATTCAAATCACTATCACTTTGAATAAAGCAATATCAAACCACTATCACTATCATTTCTAATATCAAGCCAATATCATTATCAGTTTTGAATAAATCAATATCAATATCATTATCAACTTTCTTTGCGCATTTAGCTGTGTTGTGTTTGTGTGCGCGCGCGCCATCGAATCACTTTGGCATTTTGTAAAAAGTAATTTCAAAAATTTTTCGTTTTTTTTTCAAAATACGTTTTCGACATTTTCGAATGTCAATTTTGCGTTTCGCAATGATTTTTAATGTTAAATTTGAATCATTTTTGTGAGAAATTTTCCCTCAAAAATGTTCTCTTTAAAAACGCTGGCACCACGAAAAATGCCTCTTACCTCAATCGCAAGAGAGAGGAAAAACGCTCCGGAAAAATGCTTTCGACAGAAATGTTTTACCGTTTACAGTAAAATACCGTAAACATAAAACTAATCGGTTATAATACTGTATCCTCCAAAATTAGAATGAACAAAATCTTCTTCAATTTATTTAATAATGTACATTATGTATACGGTATATGTATAATGGCAGACTTTAGCGCAATTTTTTAAGTGCAAATTCTTGGATTAATTTTGACCACATTTCCTCAAAAAATCACTTATGAATGAAAAAAAATCACTTATGAGTTTGAATGTAACAAAATTTTTCGAAAAATTTCCAATTTAAAATGGCCAATTTTTGGACGAAAACCGAAAATTTCGGGAATTAAATTTCGAAATTCAAAAATCAAAAGGAAAAAAATCGAAATTTTCTCATCCCTGCTACTTACATATGTATGTATAGATTACTGTTTCACTACAGTTATCTAGTGGGCAGAGTCTATTTTCCACTTTTTTGTGCGCGCTCCAATCGAAACGTGAGTAAGTTTTGTAAATACCGTATATTTTAAATTCAAAAATCAAAATATTTTCATCCCGACCCCCTCATCCTTTCACACAAAAGTTTATTCCACATTTCTTAATTTTCTTCGTATTTCGTAATTTACGCCATTTTTTCACTTTATTTAAAGTTCATTTTCTCAGAAAACATTTAAAAATAGACAAAATTTGAAAAAAATATTTTGCGTTTTTTCCAATTTCTTTCAGTTTTTTCACCCCCCAAATTTACGCCATAAATGACACATTGTCAGTGCTTTTTTGCGAATTTTCCAACAATTTTTCCTCACTTTTTTTGCCTTTTTTCATCAATTTTTGCTTTTTAGATTATTATTACATATTATTTTCTTCCAACTTTTTTTTATTTTACAAAATAATCCAAATTTAAGGCTATTATTATTCCGCCGTAATTCTCTCCCCCCCCCCTTCGTACAATTTTCAAATTTTCACTTTTCGACATTTTCCATTTTTTTTTCATTTCGTCTCTCTTTATCACGTCAATTTGAACTTTATATCTTCAAATTTTTAATATTTCATTTCAAAATGATATTTAGGATGATATTTCAAAATGAGATTCTCAGTCAGGAATGATAAATTATTCATATTCAAATTTTTTTTCAAATTGGCTAATTTACACATATATATTATGTATGCATGTGTTTTTGAATCATATCATTATTTTCTTTTTTTTCGAACACAGCCATAAAGTACAGTAACCTCTTAAGTGGTCTTGGTTTGACTGGTTTCGACCTTCCCTCCCTTTTCCCTCTCTTTTTCACTATCTTTCTAAAATATATTGCCTGACTGCGTCCAGCATCTCTCTCACCTGTGCCACGANCTCCCTCGCCCAGTCCCACCTCTCCCCCAGCCCCCTTCAGCCCCCTTACCTCATTCCCCTCCCCCTCCCTATTCCCCCTTCTCATAAAACTTCCATTTTGGTTATGCTATGTATGTACTGTGCTGTTTACGAACATTTGTATAATATTATGTACATATGCCTTTAATAAAAAAAATTATCTTACGACTTTCTTTTTTCATCATATTTTCCCGCAAAAATTATCATTTCAAAAAGTCAATTCCCGAATGATATCATTCTCATTTGCATACAGCCATTTTCTATCATTCCCGAAAAAATTAATTTAAAATTTATTCTTAAATTTTTTATTTTTTTATTTTATATTTTATTTATTTTATATTTTATAGAAATATTCAATTTTATTATTATTATTATTATTATTATTCAATTTTATCATCTCGAAATGAACGTATCGTATCGATTTTGTTTTAATACACGATAATATGCAAAAGTTACCAACTTTTTGTATCATTTTTTAAATTTTTATTTTGTATAACTTTTTATTTTTTATTTTGTATTACTTTTTTTACGACTAAAAGTTTTTTTTGTAAATTTTATTAATTTTTATTGCATAAAATTTGAATTAATTTTGAAAAAAAATCATTTTTATTTTATTTAATTTAAAGAAAAAATCGATTTTTTATTTATTTTCAATGTTTACTTTTAAATTATTCGCAAATAATGGTGGAAAAGCCAATAAAAAAACTTAAAATTGTGAAAGATTTCGAAAATTCGGATTACATTGAATTTTTTTTGATAAATAAATAAACTTACTGACATACATACAATGTTATCATACATAGATACATAATAGCTCATACATATGTATTATGTATGTGTTATATTTAAGATATTTTCTATGATATTTTTTATTTATTTTTAGCCCAGACTCTTGATGATTCTCGATGATCTCTGAGACTCTTGACGATCTCTGAGATCTATGGCATATGGGTGGCTGGAAAATGAGGAGAAAATGGAAAGAAAATTTCATTTTTGAAAATGGGAAATTTCAGCCCAAAACACCGGAAAATCGAAAGATGTCCTATAAATTTTGCATTATTTTTTGTAAATTTTTCATAAAATGAAAAGTGGACCCCCCCCNCCCCCCCCCCGATCTTATTCATTTATTTATTAAGATAATAAATAAATAAAATTGTGCTGCCTTTGTATTTGTGGTTTTTGGGGCTTTCGAATAATATTATCGAATTATTCGATTTAAACGATATTTTATTTTATTTTTTGACAATTTTGCATGACAATAACTTTATTGATTTATTCTTTTGTACATATAATAAAAAATATTTTTAAATAAAGCTATTAATAACATAATCTAACCTACTTTCATTCAGGTAAATCGCCATTGTAAAAAAGGCGCAAAAATGTGCATTTCGAAGCTCGGGCAAGTCATCTACGGTATTATCTCACTAGTCGCAATTGGTCTGCTTCTCGCCGCGATTTTCACGCCCGGTGGGTGTTTACCTGCTTTTGGAAAAGATACTGTAAAATCATATATGCATACTGTAATGTTTGAGATACCGTACATAGTTTAGGCTGGCGTCAGGTGAAAGGCAATTTGGAGAAGAACATGAACGACGGAAAATATCAGGACGTACTCAGCATGGATCTGTTCGGCTTCACCTGCATCTACAGTAACGGTTCGGCCAAACAATCCGCCAGCGGCAAGGACGACAAGGCTGACATCAAAAATTGTGTTGACTGGTTCAAGGTATCGTACACATATACATACCCACTCATAGACACATAGATAAACACACAAACATACACACACACACAAACACACATACATACACACATATACACAAACACATACACACGCGCATACATGCACACATGCACACACATGTACACACATCACACATGTATGTATATGTAAAATTTTCAAAGATTATAACATGTCAAAATGCACAAATCTGAAATTTTCAGCACAAACAGACGTGGGAGAAGGTGGTGGCCGCGGGTATGGTGATCGCGCTGGTCGCGGCCGTCTTCGCGTTTGTGTGGAATTTGCTGACGTTTTGCGCGTGCTTCTGCGAGGGCACCATCCACAAGCCGCTCAGCGGTCTGGCGGCGAACGCCGCGTTCTTCCTCGCCGTCTCGCTAGTCGTCTACTACGTCTACAACAAGGACAACATCGGTGAGAGTGCTAGACGCGGGCGGAGAAGGAGAGAAAGAGAAGAAAACATTTATGGGAGACATTTAAGACAGAAGAGGAGCATGTCAGAGAGATAAATGAAAACTGGAAAAAAACTAGAAAATGGCTAGAGAGCGGTAGAAAGTGAGAAAGTGAGGCAGAGAAAAAGAGAGAACAAATGTTTGAAAATATGTGCGTTAACTAAATACACAAAAATACATATATAATCAAATAGATGTGCTCATACATACACACCACAACACACACAGACACACACAAACACACACACATACATACACAAACACATACACACACATATACACACACAAACACACACACACACATCTAATCAAATGTGCACGCACACACACATCACACTTCTAGAAATGATCAAGGATGTAAACGTTGACGAGGCGAAGGAAATGCTTAACAAATTGGACGGCGTCAACAACGTCAGCTACAGTTTCTACATGGCGTGCGGCGCGCTCGCCGCGCAACTCGCCAACATCGTCGTCGGCGCAGTGATCGTCTTTTTCGCGGACAAATGCCTTTGAGCGAACTTTGTTTTTGTTGATTCATCATAGCATTCATGTGTATGTATGTATGTATGAATATCACTCCCTGCGCATCTATCATATCGCTGGCTACCATATAACTGGCTACCACATCACTGGCGAACGCTGTCATTAGGAGATTATTTAGTCGCTTTTTCAAATCTTTTCACTTTAGGAGAAAATTAATTTTTTTAACGAAAAACAAAGAATTTTCATTGAAATTTTTAAAATAAAAAAATTTTCAAAAAAATTTTTTTTCATTAAAAAAATTTTTTTTTATTTTAAGCAAAAATTTTGAAAAATTTTGAAATTCCGCAAATTTCAAAGTGTGGAAATTTGACTTTCTCTGCCTTTTTTCCATTATGCTTTCCTATTCAAAGCATAATATTGACTTGAATGTGATATAATTTCTTCTTTTCTTTCCTGATAATTGATAAAAGTCTAGTCAAATTATATCGTTTTAAACCGTCTAAACATTCTAAAAATTGAGCAATTTCACCTTTTTTTAATTATTTTCACCTACATATATTTAAATATTCAAAAGAATATTCTCAACTGATTTTTCAATGACAACATATGTCAGCTGAGATCAAAGCTCAGCTGAGATCAGAGCTGATGAGATCTGGAAAATGTCATTGGAAAGAATTTTGAGAAAATTTGAAAATCTGAGAATTCTGCATTTATCACTTTTGATCACATCTTTTCACTTACCGTATTTCCGATGATGAGATTCTTCCTTTTTTCCTTTTTTTGAGTTACGGTATCATTGCGGGTGATTTTTCCAAAAAAAATTCTAATAAGTTTTTATATCAATTTTTTCACATTTATTTGTATTTCTTGCTTTAATTACAATAAAAAAATTTTCTAAATTTCGTCAATAACAAATCTACAAAATCTACATTATAAAGTTTGCGGGTAGGGATGGAGTGAAAAAGTGAGAAAGAGAAAAAGAAGAGTGAGAAAAAAGAGAGAGAGAGAGGAAGAGAACGAGAGAGAGAGAGAGAGAGAGAACTTTCCGGGAGGAAGCCGAAGGCTTAACCTAAGCCTAAACTTTACGATCAGGCTCCGCGTGGTATTCCACGCTGTTTCAACATGATTTGGAATTTTTTGAAGATGTAAAATTAGCATTTATATTACATTACAAAAATGGAAGAATCTCGCTGAGAGTGTCTCGTTTGGCATTTTGTTGAAAATAATCGTTATTGCAAAAAATAATCTGGAAGAAATTCTAACAAATTTAAGAGCAAAAAGAGTAAAAACATTGAAATTTTAATATTTTATAAAAATTTCAATAATTGCCGATAAAAAATATTCATAAAAAATGTTAAAAGATTTTATTTAAAAAATTTCTTTTTTATTTCATCAAATTTTTGAATTGCGATTAAAAGTTGAAAGATTTGTGTTCTGGTGCGGTAAATAAATCATTCCTTCTTCTCTTACCAAAAACATTAATTAATAATCCTATTTGTATATTCCCATTAACTTTCCCAACTTGTTGCTTTTAGATTTACGATTGATTAATTTCTTCACGACGAAATAAATAATTATAAAATTTACCGAATTCCCCACACTTTTCTCCAAGTCTACTCGCCCAACAAAAAAGAGCAAAAATAAAATTATTTTATTTAAAAAAATTGAAATAAAATAAATTTGCCAATAGCAATGCGACGCGTCTATTTGGACCACGCGGGCGCGACTACGCCTACAGCGCGTCAAATGCGCGCGGTCGCCGACGCGATGGCGGAAATGTGCGCGGAAAACGTTCGCCTAGCCAATCCGCACAGTTCGCATTTGTCGGGGCAAAGCACCGCCGACATGATCGACGCCACCAGACATAGGTAAAGTTTGTGAATGTTTCCAACATGATCGTCAACTAGGGTAGGGGAATGATGAATTGAGGTGTTTGAGAGAGGGCAAAATTAACATTTTTAATTACTGTGTAATTTTTCTCTTTCGAATGCATATATATATATATATATATATATATATATATATATATATATATATATATATATATATATATATATATATATATACGCAGATATGTGTATATCCGTATATCCCATATGTACACCAAAGTCCCCCCGAATCTTCCCTAAAGGACGCATTCGTAGGGCAGTGGCAAGTTCATCAATGCTGCTTGGGAAAAGTTATGAAATTTGCATTTTGAACTTTTGAAAATCATTCAATTTTCCACTCCGAAACTCATCTGCACCGATGTCCGAGTGGTTAAGGAGATTGACTAGAAATCAATTGGGCTCTGCCCGCGTAGGTTCGAATCCTGCTCGGTGCGAACTTTTTTAAATTTTTAACTATTTTTTTCATTTAAATTTGCAGCAATTAGTGCAAATTTACATATCGTTTTTTATTTGTCATAATTTTTTAAATGTTCACAAATTCATTTTATCTTTTTTATAGGATATTACAGTATTTTAACACTTCGTCCGACAATTATTCAGTTATTTTCACGGCAAATGCCAGCGCTTCTCTCAAACTTGTAGCAGACAGTTTTGAGTTTGGCGAAGCACCTTCAAATTTGACTCATTTGCGTGAATTTGAATGCCCACCACAATTGCAACTCATTCATTTCACGGGTAATTTTTCTAAACGATTTTCTGTTTTTTAATTTTATCATTTTTGAGAACAAAACAACTACAATAATATTTTTCACAAGGAGAGGAAAAAAAAGCTAAAAGCAAGGGAAAGGAGAAGAATCTAAAAAAAATAACTTGTACGAATAAGCATAAAAATTTCAAAAAGGAAGTTGCCTCATGCCGGAATCGAACCAGCGATCTTCTGTTTACGAGACAGACGCTTTGCCACTAAGCCAATGAGGCAGCTGTGTATGCGTTCCTTAACAGTTTATATAAAAATTTTGGATTGATTTTTTTCGGAAATAAATATAATTTGTTTCCAGCACAACAAAATTTGAGACTCCGGGTCTGGCTTTTGAACTCTATCTAGCCTGCAGCCAATCTATCTAGCCTGTAGTCTTGCTTCAATCACTTGTAGATTATATCGATTGTCCTGTAGAAAATATGGATTATTTTTTATTTCTCAGCTCTAAATTTCAGGCGCAAACGCGCGCAAGTCGACGCTTGCCATGCTTCGCGACTCTCACACGTCTACGGTGGGAATGCGCGGCGCGACCGCTAGCGACCGCGTTATGGTAGTTCGCGAATTTGAGCAATTTGATGCGCTACTCGACCGTATCATTGCCGAAAACATCGAAATACATTTCGGCAAATCGAATCTTTTTGTGCTGACGGCAATGAGCAATTTTTGCGGCCGCAAATATGACTTGGCGATTGTCGACAAAATTCGAAAAGGTTTAATTTGTATGAAAAATTAAACGAAAAAGCTACTTGAAATATACTTTGGCGTATACGGTAGCAATTGGCGCACTGGTTTTGCGCAAAAATATGAAAGCTCTGAGCGCCAGTTTGAAGCCATTTTTCGAAATTTTCTCAATTGCAAATTGATGGCAAATTGATTCATGTTAAAGGTTGGTTTAACAAAATCATTTTAAGCATTTGGTGAACGCTGGCGCGTGTGCTTGGACGCGGCGGCGCTCGTGGGCGGCGCACCACTTGATTTGAGTGCGGTGGCGCCCGACTTCGTCGCGCTGTCCTTCTACAAAATGTTCGGCTTTCCCACGGGTCTCGGCGCGCTTTTGGTGCGAAATGACGCGGCGGAGTGCCTGAGCGCAAAACGATACTTTGGCGGTGGTACGGTGAATTTTGCGTCGGACACGAGTGACACGGTGGCCTTTCGCGCAAATATTTCCCATAAATTTGAAAACGGAACGCCAGACTTTTACTCCATATTTGCACTTCGCCACGGTTTCGATGATTTGAAGAGATTTGGTGTGTCATTTGGCCTTTATGGAAAGGGGAAGAGTGGAAATGAGCAGACACCATACACACAAAGAGAGGAGCAGACACAATACACATACAGGAGACACAATACACACAGACAAGCAGACACAATACACAGGGAGGAGCAGAGACAATACACAGGGAGAGAGAGAGAGAAAGAGAGAGAGAGGGGAGCAGACACAATGCACACAGAAATTAGCAGACATAATGCACACCGAGAGGAGCAGACACGATACACTCCGAGAGAAGCAGACACAATACACACAATACACAAGAACAATGAACCAGTTACATATAGTCAAATAGTCAAATAGATAATACATATGTACATATAGTCAGGGAAAGTAACACATAAAAAATAAATTAACTAATACTATTGGAAAGGCGGTATTTGCATACCGTAATACGCGCAAGTCTTAGGCGGAATTGAGGAAATTTCGAAAAAGGGCTTCAAACTGGCGCTCAGGGCTTTCCGATTTCTGCGCAAAACCAAGCACGCCAACGGTGCGCCAATTGCTACCGTATACGGCAGGGGATGGTCGGCGATTTCGAACACTGCCGACGAGAAGGAGCACTTTGCCGACGGCGATAAGAATGTGGTAGGTTGGAAGCAAAGAAATGAAAGTTGTATTCTGTAGTTCAACGTAAAGTTACCAGTTCAAACTCATGCAAAATGCGAGTTCGCTTTTGGGCTAAATGAATATTGCGTTAAAGTTTAGCACAATTTCGCGCCGCCAGGGCGCCATCCTCAACTTCAATCTGCGGCGCGACGACGGCGCGTTCGTCGGCTTCGTCGAGGTGAGTCGCGCCAAAAAATATGATAACTTTATACAACTCTTTTGGGCCGCTAGGCTTGCGTAAGCGGCCTAGCTGAGAGTTTGGCACTTATGGCTGTGGTTTCAAGCGGATCTTCTGGGTAGGGGTGAACTCGCTATGTTATTATTAAATTGCCTGTGGACCATAAATTATTGTATTGTTGAATAATGACCTAGAGATGTATGGCACAAAACATTAAAATCATTCCACAGAGATTTATCGATTAGCCAGCTCTTTCCTTCTTTCAGGTAGAGAAGATGGCGGACCTCTTCGGACTGGAGCTGAGGACCGGATGCTTTTGTAACCAGGGCGCGTGCGCCATGCATTTGGCGCTGGCGGACGCGGACGTCAGCCACAATTTTGAGGTGAGAAGATTCGATTTCTCTATATGTATGGATGTATGTATGTATGTATGAAGATTTTGCTTGAGTTTAGTTGGGGAAAGTGTGTGGAGACGAAATGGACTTGAGCAGGGACGGAAGGCCCATCGGCTCCGTCCGAATTTCATTCGGCCGAACTTCCACGGAAGAGGTTTCGCAATGTTTTAAAATGTGAATGAAACAAACGTATACACGACCGTATAACGTATACAGTAGCCTTTGTACCATAACATAACGTATACAGTAGCTTCGTTCGATAATATAACGCATACAGTAGCCGCGTACGGTAGTATAACATGTATAGAAGCCGCCTACAACCGTATAACGTATACAGTAGCCGCGTACGACAGTATAAAATAGTCTTCGTACCATAATATAACATTTACAGTAGCTGCGTACGATATCATAACGTATAAAGTAGCTGCCTAAGATAATAAGTATATCGTATACAGTAGTTTTTAAATGTTTTTAATTATTATGTAAATATTAAAAATTTAATATTATTTGAAAATAATCATTCAAAAATGTTTTGGCGGAGTTCATCTTTGACAATTTTACATTAGGACGTTACCGTATTCGAGCAGATGATCGAGACTTGTTTCGTTTCAAAACAACTTCTCGCCAACCATTCGAACGCCACGCAAATTTCGAATTTGCGCCCAATTCGCCGTGCCGAATTTGCGCGCCTCACTCACATTTTCGTCTACCCGGTCAAGTCTTGCGCGCCCATTCAGCCCAAATCGTAATATCTCAGAAACACAGACGCCCTTTACATACATTCTGATTACTGTACACACACACAGAGTTTAGTTGGGAGTTGAGCGCGCACGCGGGCGGCAATTTGCGCTTCGACCGCGCGTGGATGATCGTCTCGGCGCGCGACGACGGCGCGACGCTCACGCAAAAGAGATTTCCCGCGCTGTGCGCCATTCGCCCTACTGTAACGTTTATTATTCTTTTTTACATTGCATTATTTATACATATGTAAGCATACACATGCAGTGCTTGCCATATCCGAGATAAATTCGCAAATGATCCATGCTAAATTCAAAAAGGCATTATCATTATCAGATTGGAACATACTCATTATCAGATTTGAACATTCTCATTATCAGATTTGAACATTCTCATTATTAGATTTGCACATTCGCATTGCATTGAGCTCAAATGAGATCGACCCTTTTTCAAAATATAAAAAAAATTTGTTGAATTTTTAGGTGGACGAAAAAAATGGAAAATTAATTTTGTGCGATTTGCGCAAAAAACTTCCCGATTTGCAAACTGAACTTTATCCCGCTAGTGCAAACTCGCCCGCAAATTGTCAAAGCGGCGAAATATATTCCAAAATTTGCGCAGACAGGTTAGTTACCCCCCCCCCCCTAAATACGCCACTGACTTCCCGTACAATGTTTACAGTATCAATTCGCTGTGGGACTACGGTGGTGCGGCTGCTAGCGATTGGCTGGCGCGGTTGGACGTCTCGCTGGGCGCTAGCTGTCGCCTCGTGGGATTTGCGCGTCCGCCGACGTCCGCCGCACCGACCATGGCGGCCGGCGGCGGCGGCGCAGTACGTCAACACTTCAGCAACGAGGCCGACTTTTTGCTGGTGACGCGCCCCTCGCTCGAGGCGCTAGCGACAGCGTGCGCGCTTGACTACGAGGCGGTTTTGCGCCGCTTTCGCCCCAATTTCGTCGTAGAATTCGCCGACGACGCCGTGGGCGGCGTTGCGCCCTTCGAGGAGGACACTTTCGACGAGCTTTACATCGGCAGCGCGCGATTTAAGGTGAATTGGCATTTATTGTTAGTAAACACTAAAAAAATTGATACATATTTGTAATCAATACGTATAAATCTGGCCTCCAACACACCTTAATCTATAATTGTGGCAGGTGACGGGCCGTTGTACCCGATGCCAGATGATTTGCGTGGATCAGAACACCGGCGAGAAGAATTCAAAAGTGCTGTTGGCTCTGCGCGATTTGCGAAGGCGGCCGACGTGCGCCGACGCCGCCAACTCCACGCGCCCACACGCGCACAGCGACGGAAAGGCAAACATTTTTTATCATAAATAAATAAATAAATATGTTCTTTAACAAAAATCCAATTTATAATAGCGAAAAATGTGAGTTCTTGTGGGTTATCGGACCGCAAAAATTCATTGGGGGTGGGGTATAGCGACCCCCAGACTTTTTTTACTTCAAAAAGTGCTGAAGTCTAAGCCAAACTCCGAGTCCCTTTTTTGGGGGTCCGATAACCCACAAGAACCAAATTACAGTATCCAATTGCCCGGATTACCGTAAAAACTAATTAAATAAATTATGTTTCCAGCTGACTTTTGGCGTTTATTTGACGCGATTAGCGCGTCCTTCTCAACCCAGGCCTCATTATCGACCAAACCAGTGTCAATCACTTCCAAATCAAGTGGATTATAAGAGCAAAAACCTCTCAAATCTCACTGCTGATGATAGTTGCATTCTGGAGGAGGAGATTTGGGGTCGAATCTCAGTGGGCTGCAATGTTCGAATTTTGCGGAAAAATTTGTAAAATTGTAATAAAAATTTTTTATTGGAAACAGAACACTTCTCTGAGCACGTCTTCAGTTCGAATGTCAACAAACAAAACTTCGCTGAACTTTGACTGAACTAATTCTGAACTTCACTGAACAAAAAGACGGTGTTCATTTTCAAAGTCAGTGCTCCAAAAAACCTCTGCGCACGTTCTCAAAACAAAAATGAAACAAAAGTGTCAGGCTACAAAAAAATCATTGACATTTTCAATAAAACTTTTGTTTATAAATTTTTTGCGAAGTTATGTTATATTTTCAACTGAAATCACATCTCTCGGATTCAAGACAATAAAATCAATTTTATTTCATTAACTATTAACTGAAAATAATTGTAAAAAGTGTTGATTGGGAGGTAATAATGCCTTCTCCGGGCATTTCACTCAATTAAAGACGTCTAATCACGGCGCGCAACACGACCGAAACGTAATGCACCCCTGAAAATTCAAAACCTAATATTATACACATGTATACATGTATTCATAATTGCAAATTTCTATTCTCAAGTTGAATTTTTTTACTGTTAATGACAAAGACAATACATTATTTCCCAATATTTTAGCTTATTTTTTCTTTCTTTTTTTCAGACTGGGAAAAGGTTTGTAAAATCAAAAACATTGCATATGTACAATCATGAAGAAACGCTACACGCAAACAATACATACATAATATGTATGTAGAATCTAGGGCAAAACACTACATATCACTGTCAAAGAGCTGAACTCATTCTGTTAACTGTAAGATTTACATAAAGTAAATAGAAAGAAATCACTACATACCAGTGTTTCCATTTTTTGAACTTCGATTTTTCCCGCACTTTTATTTAGATGGCCGTCATTTAAATGTGAGTGGCTGTGAAGTGGTGCGCTTGGACTGCCCGANACCACTTCACAGCCACTCACATTTAAATGACGGCCATCTAAATAAAAGTGCGGGAAAAAACCAAGTTCAAAAAATGGAAACACTGCTACATACATACATACATACATATAGTTACATATGTATCAAATGATTTTTTGCCTCTGCAAACATTTTGCGCTTTGCGTCTGAATACAATTTGCGTTTTGCATTATGCGTTTTATATATGCAATCTGCGTTTTACATTTTGCGTTTTGCGTAAGCATTTGCGTTTTGCATTTCGCGTCGGAATGCAATTTGCGTTTTACATTTTGCGTTTTGCTTAAGCAATTTTCGCTTTGCGTTTAAAAACAATTTGCATTTTATTACTTGACCAATTTTAGAAGAAAAACGTACATATATCACAGAACGTTACATAATATTTATTTCTTAAAAAATTTTCAAACGTTACAAACTAGTCCAAACAACAACGAAAAACATTCAACAGTTTCAACCGAGTCCATTCTGTTTTCAGACAACACGAAAATGAAAAAAATAGCGAAAACACCCAGCGAAAATGTGTTTCAAAAATTTCCTTCAAACAAATAGACTCAATTTTTTACAAAAAAATCCTGCAAATTGTCATCACCTTCGATGTTGCCGGAGCCTGCCCCGATGTCGCGGTCGCGTTCGAATATCGTTGCCAAGTCGCTGGGAGCGCTGCGCATGGGCACAGCAGCCGCGCGCTTCATTTGGTCGATGCGGAGTCGCAGGGACTCTTTTTGAAGCTCGACGAGCTCCAATTGCGCGTCGTAGTAGCGCATTTTCTTCGCGCGGTATTCACGAGCCTCCAATAACAACTCCAGCTTTTTCGCACGATACTCGTCGAGGCTTTGCGTTGGCGGAATCGCCGCCCCCTCTGTGCGCGGTCGCTTCGGCGCTATTTGCTTCGTGGGCGACGGCGTTCCGACGGAAGATTCTTGTTTGACTAAATTAGCAAAAGTAAAAGGAATTCGAGAATCATTGAATCTTTTCTCCCCCAACCCCATCTTGATATCGCTCGGATTCCGCCTTAACCTATGAACAAATAACATACCATTTATCAAATCCGGAATCATTATTCCATCGTGCCCGAACTTTTCGATGAGAATCCTGTCAAATGGTGGTGCGTCTGCGAAAACTTCCTCCGCGCTTTGGCATTTTGCGAACGCGTGCTGGTAGCGACGCTTCGCCGACTTTTGAGCGTTCGGCCAAGCCGTTCGACGAATTTCGCGCATATTAGCCGGAGTTGCCCACTCAAATCCTGAAAAATAAGCAATAATGGAAGATGAAAATCAATGCTTTGACCCTCCCAAATTACACCGAAGACTCCGGGATTCACTCATTTTCTCTGATAAAAAAGGGGATCGGACTCAAATCGGAGTCAAGTCAAGGCACCGATGAAAAAGCTACAAATCAAAAAATTTTTGCTTACCTTTCTGCGAACACTCATCGATTATTGCAAGCCAAGCGTCGCTTTTCTCTTTTTTATCGATAGAATAGGCTCGATCCCAATCGGCGCAGACGAGTTTCGCCAGTTCGACCTTCTCAGTCTCCTCGAGTGATCGCATTTCTAAACATCCAAGCAAGATTATCCAAACATTTTTTTCAGAAAAAATTTCTACGACAAAAATGAACAAAATTTGAAATTTGATGCCTTTATATACACAATTTTGCGTTTTTACGCAACGTTGCGTCGAGCAATTAAACCTCTCGGGACGTTACGCAAATCTGCATCGTGTTACGCATTAGCCGTGGGGCGTTACGCAGCACCACGGCTTACTGTAACATGTTAAGCATTAGCCGTGGCGCGTTACGCAACATCACGGCTTACTGTAACATGTTACGCATTAGCCGTGGCGCGTTACGCAGCACTGTGGCCTACTGTAATACGCATTCGCCGTTGTCAAAACAAAAATGGAACAAAAGTGTCAGGCTACAAAAAAATCATTGACATTTTCAATAAAACTTTTGTTTATAAATTTTTTGCGAAGTTATGTTATATTTTCAACTGAAATCACATCTCTCGGATTCAAGACAATAAAATCAATTTTATTTCATTAACTATTAACTGAAAATAATTGTAAAAAGTGTTGATTGGGAGGTAATAATGCCTTCTCCGGGCATTTCACTCAATTAAAGACGTCTAATCACGGCGCGCAACACGACCGAAACGTAATGCACCCCTGAAAATTCAAAACCTAATATTATACACATGTATACATGTATTCATAATTGCAAATTTCTATTCTCAAGTTGAAGTCTAAACTTCAACTTCATTTTCAACTTGAAGTTGAATTTTAGACTTCAACTTTGATCTCTCGAATTTATGACACCAAATCATTTTATTTCATTAATGATTAACTGAAAAAAGTGGTAAAAAGCGTTTATTGGGAGGTAATTATGCGCTGCATTGAAGAACGCAGCTTCGTGGATAGTTACGCTGTGGCATTTCACGCAGTTGATGTGATGCATTCGGCACTATGATACATTGTGCAAAATGATGACATGACAACGCTTTGGCTTACTTTGGCTTACTGTCACACTTCAAATTTTATCGCAGCGTTGCCAAAATCACCACCCACAGCTTTACTGACACAATAACAGCTTTGCTGACATAACTGTAGCTTTGATACTACTACAGCTTTGCTGACATCGCCACAATTTTGCTGTCACAGCGACAGCCTTGCTGATATCAGTACAACTTTGCTGTCAAAGCTACAGCTTTGCTGACATCACCACTACTTTGCTGTCACAGCGACAACTTTGCTGACACAACAGCAGCTTTGCTGACATCACCACCACTTTGCTGTCACATCGAAAGACTTGCTGACACAACAGCAGCTTTGCTGACATTAACACAGCTTTGCTGACATCACCACCACTTTGCTGTCACAGCTACAGCTTTGCTGACATCACTACAACTTTGCTGTCACAGCGACAGCTTTGCTGACACAACAGCAGCTTTGCTGACATTAACACAACTTTGCTGACATCACCACCACTTTGCTGTCACATCGAAAGCCTTGCTGACGTCACCACCACTTTGCTGTCACAGCGACAGCCTTGCTGACATCACCACCACTTTGCTGTCACAGCGAAAGCTTTGCTGACACAACAACAGCTTTGCTGACATTACTGTAGCTTTTCTGATACTGCTACAGCTTTGCTGACATCACTACAACTTTGATGTCATAGCGACAGCTTTGCTGACACAACAATAGCTTTGCTGATATCAACACAGCTTTGCTGACATTACTGTAGTTTTGCTGACACTACTGTCGCTTTGCTGATAGCAGAAGAAAAGCCATATATAAAGACGAAAAATTACATATTTCATTCATTTTTGTTTAGTCCGCCAAACATTTTCAATTTTCTCTCTAGATTAATAATTGTATAATAATAGATTACTAATAATATAATAATTTTATTTAGGCTTTCATTCTACATGTCAAGAACTAAAGAAAGCGATCTTTTACCGTTGGCACAGGTTATTCGTCCTTTTTGGGACCGTATAAAAGCAGCTGGAAGAATGCATTCGGCTCCGATCTGGGCTGAAATTTTTGTAGAGTGTCATAATAATGGTATATTTAATTTTATCCTAGACTATGTTACTATTACATTATATGTATATATATATATATATAATTATCTGTTGGCTAGCCTTACACTGCAACTGTTGTATAGGATTTCCGTGGACTCAAAAGAAAGATGCGCGATATCTAAGCCGAACGCAATGGCCGTACGCGAAACGGGTAGCGCAACGCAACTACCGTAAATTGTTTGCTCAATCAAAAAACGCAAATGATGTGCTGGCGAAGGCATCGCCCTTTATGCGATTGATGATTGAAATGTACGGACATGACATTCTGATGAAGGAGAGCACAAATGGCAGTAAGCTTACGGAGCCAACTCTAAGAGTTACAGTATTCAATCCCCAAATTTCTTTAGGAACGCAAAAACGGGCGACCGCCGCCGTTCCGCTTCGTAAAAGGACAGCCGTTGAAGCGAATTTGAGCGAAGAATCGACGCTAGACGACAGCGCGGAATATCGTGCCAAGAAGGCTCGATTCTATGAATCTCAGGTTGAAGTTAACACGGAAAAGATGCGCGTCATGGCGGTGCAGAAAGAACTAATGGAGACTCTCCTAGCTCGTATCAAAAGTGTTAGCGGAGCGCCGAACACTTCTAAAACCAGTTTCGAGATTGAGACGACAGGTAGGAAAGACCCATTGAGCATTTTGTCGGAAATGTTTCACGTTTAAGTGTTTGCATGTTTTTTACCGTGATAGTAAAGTTGCGATAATTACCAAAAAAATATTACTCCCGTCGAAAAATTGAAATTTTTTAAAATTAACTAGTATGTTGAATTTACTTTTTAAAGTTTTTAAATTAAGAAAAATTTTTGGTTAACTTTCAATTTTGGGAATTTCAACGCAGATAATATATGTGCATATGCATATGTTTACAGAAAATCTTCCTTCGAAAGTTTTTATTAGACGCAACTTTATCTTTCCAGTGGTAGATTCTTATTCTTGAGATTGTGTTTCTTATTAAATTGACATATTGAAAACAGTTTATAAAAGTTCTGATTTTTAAGTTTGAGATTTGAATAACCAAAATTTATTACCAGGGGTGTAACGAAAGTAAATTTGAAATTCCGAAAATCGAAAGAGATTCGAAATTCGAAAGAAAAAAACGCCGAAATCGAAAACCGAAAATCGAAAATTTTTATACCCCTGATATGTATATATCCGAATTCTAATTGCTATTCTAACTGTGGCATTTTGTATTCACTCTACATATTTTCTCTAACGCGACAGTACAATTTGTGATGTATATCTGTATTTTGTCGTAGTATATGTACAATTGATTGTATCGTGTATGGTATCAATCAATATTGGTTGTTTCGGTTTTTATATTGGTTTTTAATTTAAAAACATTTAATTCAATTTTTGAACAAATCTTTTTTTTAGGAATTTCCGTTAAAACACGTTGCCGCATTTCTCGCCACAATTAAAGCTCAACAAAGCCTTACCAATAATCACCTTTTTTACCTCAAATATTTTTTTTGTAATTCATTATAACAAATTCCGATGAATGTAAACAATGTTCGTGAAATAAAAATGTTGACATCAAGAATTTCACAACATCAAATTTGAGAAAATAATTTGTAAAGCGATAAAAAGTTATTTGGTTTCCATTTTGAAAAGTGCTGAATTACTTTAGCGTTCTATCAATTTCTCAAAATGAAAGCATTCGTGGATATTTTTGCGCCATGTATGTAGCCTGAGGGGGGTTTGGGTGTATGTTTGATCCCAGCTCAAGTTTGCAAAAAGAACGAGAAACATTATTCAATAAAAAAAACTCTGCGTTAAATCTGGGTTCTGCTGTGAAAGCAAACTTAATATATTTCATATGAAATATAATTATTTTGAAGAGTTTTAGAATAATTTAGCTAATATAGACTTTTTATTTTAGTGTAAATAGTGATGAATCAGGGTGAATCCGTGGAAACGCTTCGCGGCAGGCAAATAAGTTCGTTATTTTTTCTCTAAAATGTCTTTGGCACCACATTTCATTTATATTATTCTGTTTTACCGAATTGATTTTAGTTTCGTTGAAGCAGTTACTCAACCTAAATCAGCCCGTCTCGAATTCCTTTGCCGTTGAGCCGGTGTGGAAATTGCTCATTTTGGACGGTTATGGCCAGGACATTATTTCCCCACTATTGCGCGTTAAACAACTTCGAGAGCTCGGCGTTACGCTCCATTTGTAAGACTTTTATAAACGTTATACTTTGTTGCTATTATATTTTTTGCTATTATATTTTTTCGGTTATAAAACCTATTTTCTATATTCCAAGAGATTGACAAAGATTGCGTTGTTAGGGAAAATTGATAGGGTTGGGCATTTTACAAATAATATCGAAAATGGCGATGAAAATACATGTATTCACATATTAGTTCACGAGAAAGCCTTTGACAACTTTTTATGAGAACTTGCTCTCACGAGAGAACATATTCAATTATACCCAGATTTCGAAAAAAGCTGTTTTATGAGTTTTATCAACTGTGTTTACGAATTGAAACGTTGTACCACATTTGTTTCAGACTGTTGGAGTCGAAACGCGAGTCGCTGCC
The DNA here is from genome assembly GCA_009724625.1 of Deladenus siricidicola. Lineage (NCBI taxonomy): Eukaryota > Metazoa > Nematoda > Chromadorea > Rhabditida > Sphaerulariidae > Deladenus > Deladenus siricidicola. The sequence continues at coordinate 146,725 of SAUE01000251.1, forward strand.
CGACGTGCCGGCGATCTACTTTGTCGCGCCCACGGAGCGCAATGTGCGCGTCATTGCGGAGGACTTAAAGCGCGCCATGTACGACTCCTACTACCTGAACATGATCTACCCCATTCCGCGCCCGCTGCTCGAGGACATCGCCGTCAGCGCGGTGAACGGCGGTACCGCCAATCAAATCCAAAAGGTTGGAATTTTTGCTTATTAATGGATTTTTGTTTTTATTGCAATTATTGAAAGTTTTCCAACTTTAACAAGTTTTATTGTTTTGGGTTTGTTTTATGTATCGTTTCAAAATAGTTATTGCACATTTTCAATTTTAGTTGACGGACCAATATTTGAGCTTTATTTCGTTGGAGGGCGATCTATTTATGCTCAGAAAATTTTCTGATGCTTCATCGACTTTTCGCGGTAGTTTTTTTCGACTTTTCGCGGTAGTTTTTTTCAAAATAAATTCGAACCGAAATTTGAGATTATTTAATTTTGTCGAAAAAATATTTTTTGCCAATTGCCAAAAAAATAATTTTCAGTTTTTTAAATATATTTTCGGGTTCAAGAAAAATATTTTTTGGAAATTGTTGAAAATTATTCTTAATCGTTTGGATTTTAGCGATAAATGACCCGGAGACGGACGCGGCCAGAATGGAGGAGGTGATCAACTTCGTCGCCAACGGACTTTTCGCAGTTTGTGTGACGTTGGGCGTTGTGCCGATAATTCGGTGCGCCAAAAACAACGCCGCCGAACAGGTTGCGCAGGTAAACAATAGAGACATTCCTCCGTGTTGTGCAGAATCTTTATTTTGTTTTGTTTGGTGAGATGCACTAGCGCTTTAAAAAGAGATTTTGGCTTATCTCCTCCTCCTCCATGGGCTAGATCCAAAGGTTTGAGGATGTACATGAAACTTAATGAATAGATCTCATGGATTTTTTAAGCGATAATATTCAAATTCCAAAGATGCATGACACTTTATTTTTCAAAAATTGTTTTTACATTTGCTTTCATTTTATTAGGTTTTAACAACAAAAAATGTATGTGATCATATTCGAAGAATTTGAAATAAACAAAAATTCGAGCTTCAATTATTAAATTAATACGGTTTTAAAAAAATTTAAAATTATTCGAAGAATTTGAAATATGCTTTGTAATTTGAAATGGGAGACTTCGGAAAACATTTTTTGAGAATTTTAAGTTATATTTTCGTTTTTTAGCGGTTGGATCAGAAAATTCGCGAGAATTTACGCGATGCGCGCAACAATTTGTTCATGCAGGAGAACGTGCGCGCCGGCCAGCTTTTGCATTTGCATCGGCCGGTGCTGGTGATCGCGGACCGGAGCGTGGACTTGTCGACGATGATGCACCACACGTGGACCTATCAGGCGCTCATCAGCGACGTTCTGGTGCGGTTTGTTGGCGTGCTAGATTGGCTCTAAAAATTTGATACAAAATTGTTGCAGAATGTTTTTGGTTTTGTTTGAACTTTTGGTTTTTTAATTGTTTTATTTGCTCAATTGTTCTACAAATCGCAATGTTCTAGATCTTTAAGTTTGGAGTCTTTTTTACAAAATTTAAGTCTATCTCTAACTTGATAAAACTTTTTTAATTTTTTGTAAGTTTTTAACTTTCTCTTTTTCTCAGAACATGGAGCTGAATCGTGTGATGGCGAAGGACAAGAACGGAAAGCAAAAGGAGTACGATATGTCGTCGTCGGACGACAAATTGTGGAGCAGTTTCAAGGGCAGTCCCTTTCCACAGGTGGCCGAAGCCATTCAGGACAACTTGACCGCATACCGTAAGAACGAGGACGAAATAAAACGCCTGAAAGAGACTATGGTATGTAATATTTTGCTTTGTTTATATTCGTCTGAAAATTTTATATTTTAAGTATTTTTATTAGTTATTTTTAACGTGTAGAATTCTACGTATTCATATTCGAATTAGTTAGAATCAAAAGACGAAAATAACATTTTTTGGAGGCGGGGATTTTTATTTATTTGCAAGTTTCTACGTCGAAAGTAGACAATTTCGACAATTTTTTATTTGGAATTAAATACAATTTTAACAAAACTATAAATTGAATATTTCTAGGGCATGCAAAACCCGGAGGAGGAGGGTACCGTCTTCGTCATGGGCGACGCGACGGCGAGGCTGAGCTCGGCGATCGGCAGTCTGCCGGAGCTGCTAGAACAGAAGCGCCTCATAGACCTGCACACGCACATCGCCACCATCATTCTCGACCACATCAAGGAGCGCAAGTTCGACACGCTCTTCGAGACGGAGGAGAAACTCCTTAACGGACAAGGTTTTATTTTTTTGCTTTTAAAATGAATTATTATTTGTTGAATATTTTTATTTGCGCTTTGAATATTTTTATTGACACTAGGAAGTGTTATGAATTAGTATTATCTGGCCTATATCGAAACATTTATTTACTAAGCAAAACGCTAAACATTGATGTATGCTTTGACATTGTTTTTGTGGTCTTAGATATTCAACTTATGGATGTGTTGAAGTTATGCACGGATAATGACGACATTTTGCGTTTGGTTCTAATTGCGCTGTGTACCAGGAGTTTTGACACGGTGATTACTTTTTGTCCTTAACGGACAAGGTTTTTTTAAACGATTTTTTAAAATTATTTTTTAAACGAAATGTTTGCTATTTATAGAAGGAAAAGCGCGAAATTTTGGCCTTTTTCGAGGAGAAGGAAATCAACCCGGCCGCATTCCACTTCGTACAAAGGCTAAAGTAGGTATTTGAAGCATCGAACGTACAATATGTGAATTTTCTCCACTTAGGACCTTTTCCAATATGGGCAATGTGGCGAGTGAGACGGACCGAAATGCAGGCACGAAAACCGTGAGTATGTTCTCGAAACTGCTGAACCACAGCTCGAAGTTCGTGATGGAGGGCGTAAAGAATTTGGTGCCTAAAAAACACAATCTTCCACTCGCAAAGGTTAGATGTTTTTTTTATAAATTATCCACTTTTTAAATTTTATAATGATTTTTTTTTTTCATTCAATGTGAACATTGTCTGAATTTTTACTGACTTTTGGCGTTTTATTTTTACGATATTTAAAAAAAGTAATTTAGTTGTTTAATCAACACTGTTAAGAATGTCTAAATGGAGGTTTTGGTATATAGGAAAAATTGTTTCTAACGGGATTTAATATTAATAGATTAAGAGTTATGTGAATACACAAGGAATTATTCGCACTGAAAAATGTCTTTAGCCAAGGTGAGTTGCATTATAATTGTTTACTGGATATGGGGAATACTTGTTTTTCTACTCTTTCCTCTTCCATTGTGTTCTTTTAGGAAATTTTTGTTTTATTTTTCTACGTTTTGTTCTCCAAATTTGGTATGTGGTACATATATTTGTTATAGATGGTCGATCGTCTCATCGACGGCGGTCGTACCGGCGGCACTCTCAGCGGAATGACGTCTGGCGCACTGAGCGGAATGACGTCATCGGCCAGCAACGACTCCGACGACTTTTGCTACTTCGATCCGAAGCTATTACAGGGCAACACAAAAGAGTAAGTAGTTCGACCATGTTAGGATGATACCATCGAAAATTTTTAAGGTTAACATTTGGCAAGTTTTTTTTTTGAATTTCAATGCATTTAAATTCGTCCGGCCAACTATGCCCCTCCCTTTCGCCCATGGTTTCTGCGCGGATTGGATAGAAATTTTATCGATCTGAAAAGGAAACAATAAAAATGGATGTTTACGTACGTTTTGGAAAAATCGCGTTTGAAGGTTGACGAACTAAAATTACCACTTCGATTATTTTAGATTTTTTGGTAGATTCTTTTACAGAATTATCTAATTTTTTGAATCAGTAATGAAGATTTTGAATTCAGCATTCCACGAATGCGGCAAGGCCAACAAGTCATGGATGTTATCGTGTTTGTGGTGGGCGGCGGAAACTACGTCGAGTATCAGAATATTCACGAGTACGGCAAGGACAAGGGTCTTCAGCGAATCACTTACGGCTGTACGGAAATGATCAATCCCACTCATTTTGTGAAGCAGGTAGCCTCTTTTGAATTGCTTTTTTAATATTAAATGTGCCAATTTGTTGAAATAATTTATACAAAAATCTGATTAATCTTTAAAGTTTTGCAAATTTTTTCAGCTGTCTGAACTCGGCGAAAAATTCAAATGAAGTGATCGACCGTGTTCCCCCACATCGGCAGGCATAAGATTTTTTTTCTGTGATTTCTTGCCCCCCATATGAGGCCTATTTTATAAATGAAACTAAAACATTTTCATATGCACGGTTTCGTGATCTTGATTTTTTAATTTTTAGAAAAATTCTTCTAGATTTTTCATGAAAATGAATTACTAGTTTTTGGAACTTTTGGCTTTGAAATGCAATTTGAAAATCAGAAAAATTTAATTTTTTTGTTTTAAGAATTAGTTTTAAAGTTATTTCTGGCGTCGCTAATTTCAGGCTGGTTGTTGTTTATAAAATGTGGATAATTTATTTATATTTGGTATGCAGAGTATAATAATAAAAAATGCGGATAAACAATTAACTGTATTCATACTTTTGTTGGCGTATACTTTTATTGACGTTGGATTCTTATTCATTTTTATTATGTAAGTCGACAACTTTGATTTCGAAAACAAAAAACCCCAAAACAGTTACAGGAATTTTTTTATTTTTCAGAAAAATTGGAATTTTTGTTCCCATATTTTGAAACCCGCTTATGTCTAATGTCTAAAAACGTCAATGCATCAAAAACGTTGGGACGAACTGAAAAAAATGGTTGCCTAAACTAAAAAATCGCTATGAGAATAGTTTTATTGAATGCCCTTTATACATAGAAAAATATTCCTAGTTTACATATACAAAGTTGGTCTTATAGCGTAATTCCTTCGAGCTATTCGATTCATCAACATTGCGGAGTTGGAGATTTTTTATTCGGCCGCTGAAAGCTTCACAACTAACTCTCCAGTTAGATCGGTTTGCGGAGCACCGGGTGCGAAGCTTGCCTTGGGGTCAGTCGCTTCCTCCGTCACATCGGTAAACAAAATCAGCAACCTATCGGCCTTTGGTTTGCCCGGCTAAAATTTTACTTTTGAAAAATGTATCAAAATACATTCGAACTTCGAAGGCAAAAAACAGTTGGAGCGCTCTCGATTTTTTTAAATTTTGATGAATCCAATGAAAATAAGCAAAAGAACTTACGATTCGAGTGATTTCCATATGGACCTCTCCTCCAATTGCAACGAATCCGTAAACGGGGGCCACGGTGTAATTCGAATTGTTCGAACATTTCACCTAAACGAAAAAAATTAACCACGATGGCTAACATTTCTTTCTTTGTGTTTTAAACACGTTCAAACTACGTATCGTTCAAACTACACTTAAAATCTGCGTACCTTGAATGCAAGACGGCAACCGCATTGATTCACGAGTTTATGTTTCGATTTGCCACCAGCAGCGGATATGGGGCACACGGGCGGCACACACGCCAACGCGGTCGTTGCCATTTTTCTGCACGCAAAAAAAGTGTTCGGGAAGAGAAAATTAGAGAAGCTGAAGCGAGTCGCGAAAAACGAAAAAAGCACAAACACGCGGAAAGAAAAATATATATATATATATATATATACTTACACACACCGTGCCACGGTTCGTTAAAAACAAAAATTCGAATTATTCGACATTGTTTTTTGTCTCGACGGCACTGCCGTGACACGGCTTTGAAACAAAAATTCAATTCGAACCATTCAGCGTTGGTTGTTTTTTCGCCGCGACGGAGAAAAACGAAATTCTGCCAAGCATTCTCCCACTTCTCGAAAATACTGCTATAAATAGTGCGGTACACGTCAGTCCTCACGTAGTGTCCTTCGCGAGGTAGTTCCCTTCAACTACAATCTTCCGTTCGTCGCTTCTCTCCGCATTCAACAGCAAGTGGAATGCCGAACCCGGCCGCTAAGGAGGATTCATGGGCGTTCCAGGTATCATTACTTTAAGAATAAACAGACTTTTTCAATCGTTCGCTGACGTCAAAAAAAGAAATTAACCTTTTTTGCTTTAGCCGATTGGTTCTCCGTTCCCGGAGATGCCCGTGAAATGCTTCGGGCAGCAGAACATGTATGTCGCCCTGTGGTACAAACACGGTAAGCCCATCCATGGACGCGCTTGGAACAATGGTGGAGTGGTCGAGTGCAGCTTTCCATACAACAAGGCCGAACTCACCGGAGCGAAAGACCTCGGCGGCATGATTCAGGTAAACGAAATGTTTGATCATGGGTTTTGAGGAATCTCGAATGAAAAAAGAAGAATTGAGCCTTAATTTCGTACATTGCTTTTGTAGGTGCTTCAATACAAGGGTGACCATCGCACGTTGGGCTTTTGGTACAACTGGATCAAGTACAAGGACCGCTTCGATAACACGGAGACCCGTCAGATGCTGAAGTGCGGTGACTCGTTCCCGATTTTGTGGGTGAATCGTCCGGGTGGACCTCTTCTTGGTTACGTCGACAACAAAACTGAGATCGCCATGTTTTCGCATGACAAGATTTCGGAGGAGATCACGGGTTTGCCGCTTGGTGAAATGCTTATCGTCGTCCGAGAGCTTAAAGGAGGTTGGTAACTTTTGGCCCTTTCCGATGGCTTCTTTTACCGTGGGCCTCTTTTTCTTTACGATATCTTATTTTTACCCAAAACAAAAGTTTAGGGCCACCGACTTGCGAGTGTCCGGAATGCGATAAGGGCCCGAAGGTCCGCGTCATGAACCACGAATGGGCTGACGTCAACTTCGGCGATCCGTTCCCCACCAGAAAGTTGGTTCGCGCGCTTGACCGCCCTCTTAACACGCTGGCAAACGAGAAGCCGGAACAGTACGTGGCGCTTTGGTATCAGTCCGGTGAGCCGGTCATGGGCCGAGTATGGAACGAGAACGGCAAGATTGCGGCCAGCTTTTCCTGGGGTGGTCATGAGTATCGCACAAAGCTTGGATCCATTCAGGTATTGCTGATAATTTGTTTTCCTCTTTCTTTTTCACCTGGGTGCGATGAGGATGTTTATAGTGATGCTTGGACCTTCATTAAAATCCGATAATTGTAGATGGAAGCCCAAACAATTGCTCGGGGAAAATTCTCATTTCACCCACTCCTCGGAACGTTTTGGAAATAAATCTTTTATAATAAAATTGTAGATCCTCTGCGAGTTGCCCGAACAAGTCCGCGGCTTCGACTACGGCTGGCAGTCTTTCCCCGAGGCGGCCAAGTTCGGAGACAAGGAGTGGCACCCGGTGCACGTTAACCACCACAAGGGCGACATCTCACCAGGCGTTTTGGTGGTGGACGGCAAGGAGATTCTCGGAAAGGTGGACGTACGTAACGAGCGCGCTAGTGCTGGCGTCGCCGGCACGGAGAAGGTCTACGTCGGTCCGGCCGTCCATACGACGCAGGTGTTGTGCCGCAAGGCGAAACCCGGCTGCAAATTCGATTAGGCGGTCGCTTACCTTAACTAATTTGTCAAAATAATTGTAAATAAGATGTCGTAATAAAAATTGGTGGATGATTAGTGTGTTTATGCTTTGAAAATAACGATGTTTTAATCGGTTTTTTTTTCTTTGATGCAAAACTGTTTTTAGTCTGGGGTGCAACTTTTCTGTCGTTGTTATACCCATTTTATATTTTTTGTTGTTATTATTTTTACATATAGTTTGCTTGTTTGCGTTTCCAATTTCCGCGATTCCTCATTAAATAATTGGCGGAAAATTATATTTCAAATTTTGTCCTTTTGAAAAAATGGTTTTTTAATTATTTTGGAGAAAACTTCTTTTGGAAATTTTGAATTTGATATTAATCCATAATAGTGGAACTGGGTGACCTAAAATATCTATTAAATTAGTTTAAAGTTTGTCGAAAAGAATGTTTGTTATATTTTACGCTTATCAGGTATAATGGAAGTGGACGATGAGCCAGTGGTTATTCAAGGAATGACCGGCGCCAGCAAAAATTTGCCGTGGGTGGAGAAGTATCGCCCACAGGCGCTGTCGGATCTTGTCTCTCATCAGGAAATAATTAAAACCAGTGAGTTTAAAATTAATTAAAAGCTTGTAGACCATGTACTAAATGTGAAAGTAACTCCCCGCAAAATCAATAAATAGTCTTTTCCAAGAAATTCAAAAATATTATTTTAATAAAAATTTAAAGCCTTAAAAGGTTTTAAATTTTTCGATTATTTTACTTCGTTTTATATTACATTTTTTGGGAAATGTATGAAATTAAAAAAATATATTATTTTTGCGGTTCGGCCTGCCTCAATTGGGTCCGGCCCACACATCATCGGGCTTGGCCGGACCTGGAAAAAAATGGACTTCAGCCTTAGATTTAATAATATTTCTTAATTGCTCCCGGTTTTCAAATATGATATACGGTACGGTAAAACTTTGGGTAATTTGGTGTAATATTTTGTTTATTGTTACTCATCATTCGTTCAGTCACTCGACTAATCAAGGAGGACAAGTTGCCGCATTTGTTGTTTTATGGACCACCGGGTACCGGAAAGACGAGCACAATTTTGGCGGCGGCTCGCGCAATTTTCACACCAAAGCAAATGCAGGTAATCTAGTAGCACATATTAATATTAAAAAAAAAAGGTTACATGAAGAAATTTGTTTGGGCAAATTTTAAATTTTTTTTTGGAATTTATTAGTGTCAAAAGAAAGAGTTTCAAAAGCACCATTAATTTTCCCTGATGCTTATAAACAATTATGAAACATAAATAAAATTTTGAATATACTCATGGAATGGCAAATAATTATTGCGAAGTCATAGAAAAGTTGCATTTAAATCTTCTAGACGCTGGTGCTCGAGCTGAACGCGTCAGACGACCGCGGCATAAACGTCGTCCGCCAGAAGATTATCGAATTCGCGAGCAGTCGTGGAATAAACGCCACGTCGACGGGCGCATTCTCCGCCACCGCGACGGCCGCCGCCACGCAGAAAAATGGCGCGCCCGCCGGCATGAGTTCGTCGATTAAGCTGATTATTCTGGACGAGGCGGACGCAATGACGAAGGACGCGCAGAACGCGCTCCGCCGCGTCATCGAGAAGTACACGGAGAACACGCGCTTCTGCATCATTTGCAATTACCTCTCGAAAATCATTCCCGCCATTCAGTCACGATGCACCAGGTAATTTGGATATTGTTTAGGTCATTTCTCTTCTTTTTTTTGCATATATTTTGGCAGAATATTCGCCAGGTATTTCGAACGGTTTATTCATTTTGCATGTACTTCCAGAAAAATTTTTATTAGAAAAATTCATAACATTTGTGAAGTTTTTAATATGTTTTCGACCAATTTTTGCAGATTTCGATTCGCGCCACTGGGCAAAGCGCAAGTTATGCCACGACTCGATCACATTATCCTAAGCGAGCGATTGAACGTCACGCCCACGGGCCGTGACGCGCTCTTCAAATTGTCGAAGGGCGATATGCGAAGAGTGATCAACGTTTTGCAAGTGAAAATTATATAATTTTAACGACATTTTTCAGAATGAATATTTTTTGGCATTGCCGTTTCTTTTTTTTTTCTTTTTTTTTCGTTCGTTTATGTTGTACTTTTTCAAACAAATATTGTGAATACTTTCATTTTTTTTAAATAGATAATTTTTAAAATAGATTTTATATTTTTCTGTGAAATGTTGCTGTTTTTGAGAGCCATTTTGCTAACTGTTTTGTTTTGCACTTTAACATCATTCTTTTAACATTGAAGCTGCTGAGAAAATTTTTAAACTCGTTTTGGAAGGAAATGTTTGAATAATTTGTTGGAAACATTTTTTATTCGATTATTTGATTTCTTTATGTTTTCGTTTTCGTTGATTAGTTTTTAATTTTTAAAAAAGTTTATTCCAGAGCACGTCGCTGGCTTTTGAGGAGGTGAATGAGGACAACGTCTACCTCTGCGTCGGCCAACCGCAGCCGGCGGTGGTCAAGGAAATGTTTCAGATTCTACTCGACCTTCCCTTCAAAAAAGCGTTTCAAAGTAGGTTTTGTTTGGGGTTGTTTTGGACTTTTTTGTCGAATGAATTTTTTAATTTTATTTTTGTTTCTTATCATATTTAAGTTATCGACACTTTTCATAGAATTTTTTCTGGTTGACTGTCCAAAACTTTTTTGAAAAATATTTAAAAAATTTACGTTAGTCATTTTTAATTGAAAATTGAAACAAAAAATGTTTTATCGTCTTTGTTTTCGTTCTGGTGGAATTAATTGATGTCTTAATAGAACTCTACGAAATCTGCCTAACTCACGGCATTGCGCTGGCCGACATTCTGGACGAGTTTCTGGAGTTGGTGGTGGCGGCGGATATGCCGCCGAACGTGGCCGCCCTGCTCATGGAACGACTGGCGGCCATCGAAAGCCGTCTGGCTAGCGGATGCTCCGAGAAGATTCAACTCTTGGCGCTGATTTCGGCGTTTACCGCCTCGCGAGAACTTCTCTTCAAGAATTTCGAGTCCTAAACGGACATAATAACGGGTTTGGGTATCTTTTTTATACAAAAAATGTTTTTGAATCTGTTTAATGGGGAAAAGTGTAAAAGTTGCGGGAATTTCAAACTATTGCTTTCACTGAAAAAATTGTTTGAATAATTTTTAACTAATAAACGAATCTCGAAATTTTTGAAAAATTTTATTTTTTATCATTTGCTTATTATATATGACTTTTGATTGTTTCCGGGTGAATTAATAAACAGTTTATAATTAAATATTTATCTACATTCAGCTATTGGCTTTATCCCAATTATCACGATTTTTCTGTCAATATATTTTAGTGGTATGGATTTCTTTAATTGAATCGTGACAAATTCTCGCACAAAAAACGCACGAATTCTTGCGGTTTCCGAGAATGGCCGAAATAATTTGCTTGGTCGTTCCTCTAAAAAATTAAATTTTTACCAATGTAATTTTTGGTGGTTTTGGGAGGGTGTCTTGAATGTACGCATTGAATGAAATGAAGTTTTTGTCTTTTACGTTTGTTGGAATATTTCGTATTTGTTCTGATTATTTATGTTCTCAAGTCTTCGTATTCATCATCTTAATTCCGTATTTTATTTTTAGCTAGAATTTCTCAAAAAAATGATTCGTGTTTTCTAGAATAGTTTTGGGCAAGATTAAAATAAAAATAAGCACATTGCTTAAAAAAAGCGGTGGTTTTCTTCGTCGATGAATTCCCATTCCACAGATGGCTAGAATTCCGACATATCCTATAAGGAACTTTTTATATACCTATTTTTGCTTAGTTATAACCAGTGTTCTGCAAAGTCAGCAAAAAAACTGATTTTGTGTTTTTTCGCCGAATTTCATAAAAAAGCACAAAATCAGTTTTTTTGCTCACTTGTTATAATCAAACTGGTTCACTGGTTATAATCAAACAATTATTTTCCTATAATTTTTTTACAGTGCGCAGTTACCATTTGAGTGAACTAGGCCCACCATCATTTTATTTTCTGTTCCCGCGTCGTTACTAATCGCCCCTTCGGTCGATGTTTTTAAAAGCCGGCTTAATAAGATAAAATTGCTTTGATTTCGGCGTGCCGTTTTATTTGTTTCTCATTTACTGTTATCTCAAAATGTTATTGTTACTATTGTTGCGTTTACGTAAATAAATTATTATTATTATTAAATCTTCGTCTTACTGAAACAATTTTCCGGTGTGAAGTTACTTATAGTCACAATCTCAGTTTTTATACACTTGCAAAAACCTTTATGTCGGTATTTGTCGTCGCTTCTTGCTTATTTCGAAATGAGACTTCATCGTTTTGTGTTATCATTTCCAATTGTACGGCATCGCTAGCCGGTATTGGCACAGAAAACATGAGCATAGAATTCATAGCGGTGCTAAAAGCAATAGGAATTTCTTATATCGACACAAAATAAATTACGGAATATCGGAAATGGAACTTCCTTGTTTTTTGAATGTTGTTTTGTTGGATTATTATTGGAAATGTAATCGGAATTAAAAAAATTCCGACTTTACTCGTATTTTTTCTGATTATTTACGTTTAATTCTTCGTATTCATCATCTTAATTCCGTATTTTGTTTTTAGCTATAATTTTTCAAAAAAAATGTTCGATCCCGATGATTTGGATCGTCATCTTGGCGCGTATTATAAATCGCTCTATCCCGTTGATTTGATTTGCCGCTGGCTTTCGTACGGCAAAAGTGAGAAAATTCATAGCTTTAAAAATTTTTCCCTGGTTTACGACAATTGTACATGATAAAAATGAATAGTTGATGAGATTTTATGTGAAAATTTGGTTAATTTAGAGCCGGAGGAATATTTGATGAGACGTGAGTTCGTCTTCATTCTCAAGGACGACATTCACCTCCGTTATCAATCCTTCAGCAATGTCGCGGAGTTTAGGGAAATGTTGGCGCGTAAAACTCCCCACAAGGTCGACATCGGCGCCGTCTACAGCCGTCCGGTAAAAGTTTGCCCGCTTAGTAGAGGGGGATGACGGTTGAAATGTTGAATTGACTCATTTATTCTAATGAATTTGGTGAAATTAAAATACAAACTTCAATTTCGGGTCTTCTTCAATCAGGTTTTCTTTCCTGGCTAACATACATGTCTACCGTTCTTGGATGGATTCCGTGAACTGTAGTCTACAAAAAAATCCGCTACTAGCAAGAAAATTCGATTTGAATAGTTTAGCCAAGCGAGAGGCTAAAGTACGCGGACTTTCACACGGAGGAGCGCGAGTTGGT
>SAUE01000252.1:45503-63582 GCA_009724625.1 Deladenus siricidicola
AAAAAAAAGAAAAAAAAGAAAGACAAGAAAGAAAAAAAGGAAAGAAAAGATTAGAAAGAAAAAGAAAGAGGAAGATAAGAAAAATAAGAGGGCAAAGAAAGGGAAGAAAAAAGGAAAGAAAATAAAGAAAAGAAAGGAAAGAAAAAGAAAGGAAAGCTAAGAAAGAAAAGCAGATGGAGTAAAATATTTTATGGCCAACTTTTTTGTCTTCTTCAAAAAGCAAAAAGTTTGAAAGTAGAGAAAGAATGGATGGATTGCGGGTGGTCGTCACTGATTTCTCACAAAAATCTCTCCGAAAATTTACGACATTTTTTGCGCAAAAAAAATAAAAAACGAAAAATTTTTAAATCGCAAAAACTGCGAAAAACGAAAAATTGCGACAAATTTTTAATTAATTTTTAATGGTAAAATAAAATTAATTTTTTACAAATATTTAATTTGAGTTTTATCTTTTATTTAAATTTTTATTACAATTATTTTTGGGGATAGAACAAAGAGGAAAGAATAGAAAACACTAAGGAGAGAGAAAAGAGAAAAAAAGAGAGAAAGAGAGAGAGGAGAGAGAGGAGAGAGAGGAGAGAGAGACAACAAAACAAATTTGCAAAGCAAAATTTACATTCTTTTGCAAATTCTGGAAGAAAAAAGTTCAAAAGAATTTTTCCGACAAATAAAAATTATTTTTTATTCTTCAATTTTTGGATTATCTCGCAATAAAATTTCGAAACGAAAGACGATAAAATGAGGCAAAAAAAATCGAGCATTTTGTAACTAAAACAAAAATTATTTTTCAAGTTTTTGAATAATACATACATACATACATTCATATACATATGTACGTAAATATACATATACATATGTATATAAGCATACATATACATACATGTATATGTACCAGGGTTGGGCGGAATTCCGGCCATTTTTGGCCTCGGAATTCGGAATTCCAAATTTTTGGCTATTCCGAGTCGGAATTCGGAAGCTGTTGGACTAGTAAAAGGGGCATGACAATTTTGAAAAATTGCTTTACTTACATCATAATCCGCATCAGGGATGTGCGTAATTACTAGAAATGTTTTTCGTAATTCGTAATTACGAGGCTAAAAACCCCGTAATTTCGTAATTCGCAATTCGTAATTTTCCGTAATTTACCATCAAAAAATTTTCACAAAATTTTACAATTTTTTCTTTGATGTAATACACTAAAAAGTATTAAAAATACAAAGAAAAAAGACCTCATTAGAGAAAATTTTGAAATATTTGAATTAAAATTATTCGAAAATTTGCCCTTTTTATGAAATATTTGAATGAAATTTTTTTTCAAAAATGTCCAAACACCAAAAAACCGTAATTACGAGCAATTTCTCATAATTCGTAATTCGTAATTACGCACATCCCTGATCCGCATCTTCTATGAAATTGGTTATTCCACATTTATTTGTTTGTCTTGTTTTCTGTACTATGGCTTGCTTTCTCTAGTTGTATTATATTACAAATATATTATAAAAAATTTCTGCCTAAAAATTGCAAAACATGTTATGAAAGCACGACAGAAATTAGAAAAAATCGAAAATTTTTTTTTAATTATTTCCGATTCCGAATTCCGAAATGGCGGAATTCCGGTCATTTTCGGCCTTGGAATTCCGAATTACGAATTCCGAAATTTTTTTCAACCATCGGAATTCCGGACTCCGAATTCCGAATTGAAAATTTTTACTTCCGCCCAACCTTGATATGTACATAATTTTTACGAAATTTTGTGGCACAAATTAAAAATTTATACAAAAAAATTAAAAAAAAATTATATAAAAAATTAAAAAAAATTTAAAATTTTTCCAAAAAGTATTTAAAAGTTTTGATTTTTAATCAATTTGCACTACAGTATGCTTATGCACGTTTTCAATCGGTTTTTTAGCTTTTCAAGTGCGCTCCAAATTTGTGTGCTTTGCGCATCAAGCTGCGTGGCGAGCGCGACACTTTGTCAAGTGTGGACGATTCGATTTTGCATTTTTGGTCAAAGTCTGCTACCGTAACAGACGGGCAAATTGTCTCGACCACCACCACCACTACTACGGCCACCACTACTACCGTACCTCTGCCAAAATGTGCACCGTATCTGACTTTTGACGACGAAATTCGTACAAATTTTTCACTCAGCGCTGTGCTACGGTTCATCTCGCAGGTATCGTACCATGATGTCTGCACTATCTTAGTGGGGCGAGCCCACGAGGAAGGGGGAGAGGAGCAGAAGTGAGGAAGGCGGGGGGGGGCGGGGGGTTAACCATCTAATAAAGAGCTTGTCGAAGCGTCCCAAAAATATTCTAGCATTAATTTTGCGATCTTTGTAAACAGAAATATGACCTTTTTTGAATATTTGGCTCTTACATTTTTGGCTCTTGCATAATCCACGTCGTCACAGCCTCGCTGCTCAAGGTCTATGAGAGTGGAAAGACGGATTACAGTAGAGACCGTAGAACTCGTTCGGTCGAGGATATCTCCACGCCTAATTACACCGAGCTCTACTAGCGCTCCCAGTCCCCCTTGAGGATGAGGATCAGGGATGTGCGTAATTACAAATTACGAAATTACGAGGTTTTTAGCCTCGTAATTGCGAATTACGATGAGATGATGCTCGTAATTACGGGTTTTTGGTGATTGATATTTTGAATATTTTTGAAATTTTTTTTCAAAAATTTGATAAAAAGGGAAAATTTTCGAATAATTTTAATCAAAATCTTTCAAAATTCAAAATCTTTTTTAACGAGGTCTTTTTTCTTTATATTTTTAAACTTTTTTGTGTATTACATCAAAGAAAAAATTATTAAATTTTGTGGAAATTTTTTGATAGCGAATTACGAAAATTACGAATTACGAAATTACGGGGTTTTTTAGCCTCGTAATTATGAAATTATATCCAATTACAAATTGCGAGTTACGAAAATCATTTCTCGTAATTACGCACATCCCTGATAGGGATAGCTCATTCGGGACACCCACTTCATCATCATTGGGACAAAATTTCAAAGAGAGAGGGGGAGGGATAGAGAGAGAGATACAGAGAGAGAAAGAGAGAAAGAGAGAAAGAGAGAGAAAGAAAGAGAGAGAAAGAGAGAGAGCCCGCTTCTACCTTAGATAGTTTGATTTTTTCATACTATTACACATTTAGTGTTTTGCTTTAATTCGTCGCCGATATGTAAATTGCTGATGAAATATGGGAAAAAATTTAAACTTTTTGTCAAATTTTACAGGAAACGAAGTACAGTACCAAAGCCTACTACGATCAACCGCCGTGGCACTTCGGCCGTGTGAGCGTGTCGCGTGCCAAATTATTCTCGCATTTGCGCTTCTATACCATGCTACCGTACTTCAGCGTGCACATGAGCGTCGAGATGTACGACGGTGACGAAAGCAAAACGCCAAACGCCAACAATTTGCTGGCATTTCGCGTGGAAAAATGCGAAAGCGCAAATTGGCACCGCATGACGCTACTGCCAAATCCACAGCCAAATGCCACAGAGCAGCACAGCACGGCTGCTACAGAGATCTCGCAGCTGTTCTACAGTAATTTTCCGAATTGTAATTTTTGCTCAAAAATTGAATTTATCGTAGAATTTGTGGAGTAATAAAAAGTAGTGTACATTAGACTTTTGTATGAATTTTGTATTTTGAGCAAAAAATGTGATGTTAGGATACGGTAGCCACCACCACCACCACTGATTACTGTAGTCGGTTACGGTACCCAAAATTTAATAAAATATTCAGTAACCGTATCGTTCTCTGCGCTCTCCTTACACTAAACGCTCTCTCGCCTTTCATCAACGTCTTTTATTGCCTCAATTTAAACAATTTGAAAGTTTTTCATAAATAACATTTTTCTTTCTTTCTCTCACTCTCCCTAATTTGCTCGTCGTCTTGCCGCCTACTCCTAAATTCGTTTTTGTCCACAATTACGCGGGCGGAGCGCGGTCATTTGCGTCCACGCCTCGTCGCCACGTCGAAGTGGTGTTTGTAGCGGCTGGCGTCGACCGGCCGGCCTTGGATGAGGTCGTCGAGCTCGTCGGACGAGTCGCGGCCCGTCATGGCGCGAATGCACACTTTCGCGCCCTCCTCAAACAAAACACTCTTGAAAACGATGCATCATATAATAATACTCTTAATAATAATCTTTCAAAAAATGAAAATGAACTGACAAAATGACAACTTGAAGAAAGTCCATGTCACCAGTTCAAATCAATTTGAAAAAAGAATTCGAATTCAAATTCAAAGTGAAGCCAGTTCAACTTGAACTTTTCAACTTAACCAGCTTAATTATTTCTATTTTAATTATTTTTGATAAATTTCATATTTTGCCTAATCTATTTCTTAATCAGCAAATACAGAGAGTGGCCCAAATTGGGGGCGGGATTTGTTTGTGCTATAACTTTTGTATTTTTCAACCAATTTTCATAATTCTTTTTTTGTTCGATTCCCAAGACTGGGAGAATTTGTTTGATGGTATCAAATTGATGCCAAATTTGTGCAGAAATGTTCAAAATTAGCTCTGTAGTGATCGTTTAGAAATTTGTACATTTTTTCTTTGGCCGAATCCTTTTCTCCGATGAGGCACACCTCCACATTCACGGTCATGTGAAACACCAAAATTGGAGCGACGAAAATCCCGGCTGATGTAGCGAAGAGCCGCTCCATTCGCCTCGAATCAGCGTATGGGCTGCTATGTATCGGTCGCCAAGATGTCGTAGCGTTGCATCGAAGTCAACAGAAAAAACGTCGAAATCAATCTTGGAATTTGATGTTATTTTTTGTCGCTGTTTTTTTTTCTGTTATGGAAATAATTTGTTTTGTCATATTTGGTATAAAACAAATTCTCCCAGTCTTGGGAATCGAACAAAAAAAGAATTACGAAATTTGGTTTGAAAAATAAAAAAGTTATAGCAAAAACAAATCCCGCCGCCAATTTGGGCCACCCTCTGTAGAATGGAAAATTCGTATGCAAAGCTGGCAATTTGAATTTGAACTTTTTTTAAATAAACTTTATTTGAACCAAAAAGGGAAAACACTGATCGTGATCATAATGCACGGCTGTACATACATATATCATACCTCGAGTCCGCCCTTGCACTGCAAACGTGGGTTGAGCTCTTTGAATTCGTCGCGCGACAGACCAAAGCCCGAGCCGACGTCGAAGCACGATTCGCCTTTTGACGCGCTGTACTCGCGCTCACATTTCACCGCTGCTGCCGCAGGAGCAGCAGTAGTCGCGTGACCGCTATTGTTGTTGTTGCCTTTGCTGTGGTTGTTGTTGTTGTTGTGGTGTGTTTTGTTGTTTTCGGCTTTATCCACTTTGAAAAGTTCCTCGTGACTGCTCAAAGTGCGACAATTGGCAAATTGCCAATTCGTTGACAATGCTAGAGTAAGCACGCCGATTACTATAGCAAACTTTGCATTCATTTTCATTGATATGGCAATATCAAAATAATAGTTAAATATCAAAATGATAGTGAAATATCAAAGTGATAGTGAAATATGTGATATCAAAGTGATAGTGAAATAATGGCAAAAGGATAGCAAAATGAAATTTGAAAGTTTTTGTTATTTTCAAACTTTTAACTTAAAACTATGAGAAAAATGTTTTGAGATGAGAATATTCACAATTATCAATATGCGCAAAATTCGTATCAATCAATACGTCATACATATTATCAATGTCAACATCGAATTATCTGTCAAAAAATATCATTCGCGAACAAAAAAGAATTTACAATGTAATTACAATTGAGATAATTACTATTGAGAATTTAGCGAAAAAATGTTTGATAAAAGTTCAAAGTTGAAAAAAAATTTGTGGGGGTGTTTTTTAATTACAAAACAAAACAACGAGAAAACGTGCGAAACACAACGAAAACATCGACAAACAAAGATGAAATCGTCAAACGCAAACAAAATCAAAATGATATTATTCCATAATGATATCGTTCCAAATTGAAATCATTTCGTATTGATATCATTTCAAATTGAAATTATTCAAAATGAATATTATTCAAATTGTTATAATTTTATATTGATATCATTTATTAATATCATTCTAAATCGAATTATTCCATATTGATATCATTCCATATTGATAGAATTTCAAATTGATATTATTCCAAATTGATATCATCGATCGATTTGTTTGCGTGAAGAAAAAATTTTGTCTGAGAAATTTATTTACGAAAAATTAATGGTAAATTAAATTGGTTTGAAAATGTCAAAAAACCTCACAATTTGGTGCAAAAATCATAATATTTTCGTTGAAAGTTGAGAATTTTCTCAAAATAACCAAATGAACGCGCGAATTGATAAAATTTTGCCATTCTCATGGCAAGATTTAGTGGTTAAAAATTGTTTAGTGATATAAAAATTTAGGAAATTTAGTGATATTTTGTGATATGTATTTATCATTATGATATTTATCATATCAATGAACTTCTTATTGATTAAATTGATTTTTGGAATATTTGGTTGGAAATATCATTTCTGAGTGCCCAAAGTGTTATTTTTCTATTCGCATACACATACATAAAAATACATACAAACCAGGGCTGCTAACATTTACGATTTACGTATTTACCTCTTTTTTGGCTCAAAATTTACGATTTACGAAAAATCAGCCGATTTTTGCAAATTTTCGTAAATTTTTCAACATTTTTCAAATAAATTGAAATTTTTTTAAACTCAATATGCGTTTGAATTAGCGCAAAAAAGTGTAAAAAGAAAGTTGACAAACTCGAAAACGGTCACACGAAAATGACAAAACAGTAAAAAAAATTGAAAAAAACATAAAGAAATTATTTGAAAAAAATTCGAATTCTTAATCGAAAATTTACGATTCGATTTTCTATTTGCGATTTACGACATTTACGGCTTTTTTGGGCAAAAATTTACGGTTTACGAAATTTCGAGGTTCTGAAAATTTACGGTTTACGATTTACGAAATTGAAAATTTATTTTCGTAACACCCCTGATACATACATGTATACAAACCAAAAGTGCTAACAGTTATGATTTACGATTTACGTATTTACGGCTTTTTGGCCCAAAATTTACGATTTACGATTTACGAAAAATCGGCCAAAATAAATTTTTACAACTTTTTTTCAAGCCAAATGAATTTTTTTCAACTAAATATACATTTAAATTGAAAATTTTCGATTTACGTCACTTTTTGGGGCAAAATTTACGATTTACGGTTTACGAAATTGAAAAAAAAATCGTAGCACCCCTGATACATACCTATACTTTTTAGATTTCGAAATGGCAAGAAAAAATATTTTCAAATAAAATTTGAAAAAAATTTATTATTAATTAAAAATTTGGTGAAGTTTTTAATAAATTTTTTTAATAAACAATAAATTTAATAAACTTTTTTATGCCTAATACTGTAGTACAGTATATTATCAACAATAATAAGTGATATTTATTGGCTCTATGACGGTGATTTTGATATCAATACACATGATTCTGATGATTGCGCACAATAATGATATGACATCACACAATGTGATATTAGGCGGAAACGCGTTCGGCGTCGTTCACGCCCACGTCATTCATGAGCGCGCAATTCGCGCTCACATCATCGGCGACGGCGAGGTGCGGCGAAATGCCGAAAATGCTCTGCCTAAAATCAATCAATCAGCGAAATGATATCATTTTGCTCATTTAGTCAATTCTCAAATACGAAACATTTTTCGACACAGTACACAGAGATACGATAGCAGAAACTGACCAAGTGGCGTTGTCGATTACGTAGTACGGTTTTGGTTTGTCGAAACCGTTGAAATTCGTCGACGCTACGGTAGTGTAGGCGCCCATGTTCGGATAGTATAGCCAATCTCCGGTCTGCAGCTCGCGCATCTCAGTCTCCACCTGATATATACATGTATGTACATTGTTATTCTCATTCTTATTCTCATTTTGTTACATATATCATTTTCTGGATAATCACTTCAAGCTTTTCAAAATTATTCCAAAATCATCAGCCATGCCCAGTGCCAATCAGTGCCAGTGATGTATGCAAATTCCAGATGGTCTGCAAATCCATGCGGCGGGGGAGGAGGTCCGTGCATTTTTATGCAATTTTTGTTCGTGCAATTTTTATCCAATTACATTTACTTTTCAGCAATCCAATTCGAATTAAATCTAATGTAATTCCAATTTAAATATATGTATATCGTTGCCAATTTGATTTTTTGCCTTAAGTTGATGTTACCTTCGTCCCTTTGTGGTTCACAAACGATTTGGACACTTTTTTAGAAATTTTGCCAGAATGTTTTTCGTTTACTTAAAAATTAGGAAGTTTTTAAAAATTATTTCGCTCGCAAATGTAGGTGTGTCATTTGTGGATCTTTGAATACTTTTTTTTAAAAGGATTAAAGTCGTGTTTAAAAAGGATTAAAGTCTTTTAAAAGGATTAAAGTCGTGTACGGTGTTTTCAAATTAACTAAGTCTCTACCATAAAATAAAGTAAAGTGAAGTGAACTTCACTTTACTTTAAAAAATAAAGTGGCGAAATGAAATTTGCTAGTTAACGCAAACGAAAATTAAGTTGAGCTAATTGAAAAATAAATAATGTTGGTCCTGGCACGAATGTTTTTCAATTTCTAGTAACATTTTTCCTCCTCTAACAAAGAATTGGAGTTCGACTTCACTCTTACTTTACGTTCGGACCAGCCGCGGGTCATTAATTTAAAGTGAAGCGGTTAATTTCGCCACTTTATTTTTTTCGATAAAGTGAAGTCCACTTCACTTTCTAAAATTAATTTTTCATGGAAACACTGGTCGTGTAACACGGCTCATCTCCCAAAACAACCACATCTGAAATCCATGCTCATACATATCGCTTTCGTTTTATCAATAATGACAGTAAGAAATTTATGAAAAGTTACCTCGATTTGGTCGAGACCGTCACACGTGGGACCCCAGATGGTGGTGGTGTATTTGAGGTTGGCCTCTTCTTTCGTCAAAGCCGCCTAAATCCAAAAAAAAAACAATTTCGAATATCAAAAACAGTATCATGCGGTATCATCTGATACAGTACAAGCATATGTAGAAAAGTGCCTACAAAGAGTGGCTGGCCGCGCGGGTGCGCGTGGTCGAAGAGGATACAGTTGAAGGAACCGTAGACACCGTCGTTGATGTAGTACATGAACGCGTCCTCACTAGCGTCCGTCGCTAAAGCAAAGTATACTGTAGATAAGCAAAATTGAACGGTATACATATGTACATATGTCTCGATATTGGTAACATTTTGTCACTTTTTTCTTCAAAAAATGAAAATAAATTTACAAAATGAAATTTGAATAAAGTCCAAATTCAAAGTGAAGCCAACAAAGTGGTTCAATTTGAATTTTTCAAAAAATTTATATAAACCACCGACTAATTACAAATATTTTTATTTTTAGTTAATTTAAAAAGAAATACATAAAAGAACTAAAAGTTATAAAAGTTTTCTAAAAAATTTCTTTACCAACAAAATGAAAATAAACTCAAGTTTAACCGACTTTTGGAAGTTTAATCGAAAATAAGTTATTTTAGTAAATCGATTCGATGCAGAATTTTATTCTGAGCCAAATAACAATAACATGTTAAACTTTTTTCTAACTTTTTTTTCTGAAAAATTAAATTATTGAAAGACAAAAAATAATTGAAAATTTTGCTTAAATGTAGAATATTTTTCGTTTTTTATTATAGAATAAAATTTTCTGAAGAAAAGGTAGAAAGAAGTTCAATATGCCATTCGACGCGGAATAAAATTTTATATACATATTAGATTGTTTAACTTTCTAAAATACATTTATGTGACATCAAAAATTGATTAAACTTCGAAATCCGCAAATGTTGGTGCGCCCAAATTGGCTTCATTTTGAATTTTTTTCAAATTAATTTGGGCCGACGATTTGAATTTGAAGAGTTTGAATGAATTTTTCGTATAAACCACAAGTGGTAAACACTGTTCATATATGTATCAATTTTTTACTTTATTTTTTGTTAGTTTATCCGCTTTATTTTTTGAATCTATTGCCGTAACCGACTCTACTACGTTTATATGTTTATGTACCCTTTTTGGTGATGCGTGAGGCGTTGATGCGTTTGCGCGCGACGACGTTTGCCGCCTCGGAGACGACGGCGGAGGCGAAGAAGCGCCCCGGCTCCGCGATCACGTCCACGCCGCCATCCGCCGGGAAGATTTCGTCCACACTCGGCCCTACCACATCCACAATCTGAACTGTGCAAAATGTCTGACTGTCTGTCTCTGTCTGTCTGTCTGTCTCTGTGTGCTTTCGCAGTGCCCAATTGTGGAATACACTTTTATTTCTGCTAAATTTCCACAATACTCAGCGATTTGGTCAAGTGGTGCTTTGGTTGGGCTCACAACTTTGCTCCATACCACCAAAACTCGACCGCGGTCAGACGCTTGTGGGCGTCGGCCGGTCGGCCAATTCTAATCAATTTTAAATATTTTACCTGGTCGAAGGTGATTTTGTCGGTGTCCTCGCCGGGAAAGCCGCCGCCAATGTCGAGCACGCGCATATCGTGGCCATAGCTAGCGCCCACGTCGAACAAATTGCGCGCTATGAGCAGCGCGTCGCGGAACACCGACGGCGTGCTGCAGCCACTGCCAACGTGAAAGCTGAAACCATGTCAAAACATTTATTTTATATGTTTTCTTTTTTAGAGAATTAGTAAATTCTTTCGTGTTAGGACATTTGCAGATCGGACATTTGCGGATTGTTATTAAAAATTTATTTTTCGAAAAGAAAACTCCTCAAACAGTCTCGTAGCTTTAGGCTTAGGCTTAGGCGATTAGGCAAGTCTCTTGGCTATGCGGAGCCTTATGCCTGAGCCTTATACTGAGTTTTAGGCCAGTAGGAAAATCTGGTAGTATGTGGAGTGTTATTATTAGAGTGTTATTCTTAAGGGGTTTGGTACAGTTCATACCAAATGAACTGTCCCGACTCCATTCTTAAAGTAAAGTAAGACCTAACTGATTTTAAAGTTTGGCACACTTTAAACAATTAAAAATTTTAAATATGAAAAATGAAATGGACTGAACAGTTTTTTAAATATTTTTTCGAATATTTTTCGAAAAATGAATTTTTTATAACAATCCGCAAATGTACATATTCCCCAGCATTATTTCAATGCTGGGGAATATGCGCTTACGCTTACGATATGCTAACGATACGATAACAAGTACAAGCGCTTACGATATGCCGATGACGGGCACGTCGAGTTTCTTGGCGAGTCGGAGGAGTGCGGGCCCCTCGACCATCGGCGGGTCGCAGCCGAACTTCACACTCAGCGGACATTGCGCGTTCGGGTCGCCAATCGCGATTCTCAGAATTAGTCTACGAAAAAGTTTCTTCTTTAATTTTATCGCCAATCACAACGTATACGCCATTACGTATAAACTATTACAAAAATTGTAACATAAAAAAAGGACTGTAACATTTGCAAAAAAAGTACTGTGGGCTGTCGTGCTCCTCCTTCACTTTCATCAACTCTTCCGCACTGTCGAATGTCATGACGCGCACGCCCAATTGTGCGGCGTGGTTGACGAAAGAGCGCGTCTTGCACGGATTCGCGTACACTATGCGCTCCGCCGGCGTCAGTCCCAGACCACAAATCTGACAATGACAAATAAAATAATATCATCATTAATAATCATTCTGATTATTGTTGATTCTGTTATTATTTATAATCCTGATATCGTCATATCGCCATTCTCAACATTATGTATGTACATATATCCACCATAATTCTGAATATCGCCAACACGAACCTGGTCGATTTCGCGCTTGCTGGCACAGTCAAAGCCGAGCCCCAACTGGGCGAGCACTTGCACCAGCACCGGATCGTCATTGCACTTCACCGCGTAATACGGCTAAATATTTTTTCACATTGTATACAAAAATTGGGATTGAAAAATTTTTACTTGAATTCGCGGCAGTTTTGTGTGCCAAAGCATAACGCGCTCGACGAGTGTCGTCAGGTTGAAGACGTGGAATGGGTCGTCATTTCCCTAAACGTCGAAGAGGTTGTTGACATCATTTCAGTCAGTCACAACCTCGACCCCCTCCCCCACCCCCGGCTCACCCAATCACAAAGCACCCTGATTCTTATAAATCACATCAAAGCAGACTAACTGTGAAGGTGAATAATTCAATTTTAAGCTCGAAAAAATGTCTTCCCCAATCCCTAACTCTAATCGGAAATGTGGCAATAACAAAGCAAAAAACTGTTTAAGACACGATTTCTGAGAGAATCGAGGAACTGAGTCGAACGGGAAATTTCATTTTCTCCAAAATAAAGATTTTGTGCATGGTTGTACTAAAACAAATCGAATGACACTAATGGGAACTCACCAAAATTAAAACGCGTTCACATATGGTAGGGTTACTGTACACTTAAAAATGGATATTTCTTTGCAAAAAAATAAAAATTTGCACAATAATCCGACTTTTTGGTGAAAAAACATCGATTCTCTCAGAAATTATATCCTAAATCAATGCTGGAGCAAGTTACAGCTATACAATGAGGCTACCTTAAAGCCAACGGGGTGTATTACAGCCAGAACGGTTGTCTATTGTTGCTGGAAAACAGAATTTGGATGTGTCAAAAAATAAAATTTTTTTGGTCATTTATGTAGATGTCACATAGATTGTCATTTATGTCATTATTTCTGCCGCACCCTGTATGTATTATGTATTAGGTATTATGCGTACCTTAGACGCCTTTATGGAAGCAATTGTGCGCGTTATCTCCAAACTCGAGATTTGCTCGGCGTCGATTACGGCGACTTTGCGGTCGCCGATGAGCTCGTAGCAAACGCTCTCCACCATTTTCTCTTTCTCGATGGACGCGGGACGAACGGAACAGAACGGGCTGGCTGGATGGCGCTGAGGTTCAGTCGCAACAACGAGAAGAATTCGCTGGCTTTTTCGTTCACTCACCACGGCGGTTTCGGTCGACGGCCACTGGCCCAGAGTAGATCGTTGCTGAGAACGTTTGCCGAGCCAACGCACCCCAACAGTGGGTAGAAAGTTGGCTGAAATATCGGAAAATTTAAAATTTTCAGATATTTTTATCCAATTCCTTACAACCACTATTATATGTATGTAACTGGAATCCTTTTTGAATGGACATGGATCTAAAAAATGGATCCGATTTGGACAAAGCAAATGTAATATTTACGCAGCCAAATCGGATTCAAATGCGTTCTACATGGTCTACAGGAGTGATTTTAGAGTGATTTACGGTCATTTTTGGGGTGGCACACCGTATTGCAATTTTTCGTGGGGGTTTACGCCGAGCTATGATTCAAATTGAATCAAATTTGAATCAAAGTAAAAAAATTAATTCAATTAGATACATACAAATTGCATCCAATCCGATCGATCTATCTGTGGATCACGGCTGGGCGTAATTACGGATTACGAAAATTATTTCGAATTGTGAAATTATGAATTACGATTACGAAAATAATTTTTCGTAATTACGCCCAGCCCTGCTGTGGATCCATCCGGGATTCAAATTACAGTACTACTTAAAATCTAAATAATTGTTGAAAAAAATTAAAAAATTGAATTGAACTTTTAAAGGGGTCATCCACTTTTAGATGACTTTTTAATACTTTTAAACGTAGGAAAGAATGGAGAACAGAATGGTTACCTTAGCTAGGCGAGGTGAAAAGGAAGACGCGAGGTCTTCAATTCCAGTAACAAAGATTTTTGGCGAAAAGTTTTCGCTGTCCGATTTGAAATAAAAAACCCGAACAACAAGTCGACAGGCAAACTTGTGCGGGCTGCCTTAAGCGATGAAATGCGAAAAAGTACAAAGCTTGCACTGAAAATAACACAATATACATATTATAAAATATATTATTTATATTACTTGAATTGTAATTTAAATTGCAAAAAAAAATTAAACCAATTATGGTGAACATATAGGGTGTTGTCAGCAAAATGCCTTGATTTTAATCGTGAATAATTTTTTTTGTTTGTTTGTAAACCAATTACAAAATTCAAAAATTTTTGAAATTCTCTCATCATATGTATCATTTTTTTGGTATATGACATTTTGCGCGAGCAAAATTTAGCGGGCGTCAATTTTTGCGCGCTTCACACGCAAAACATCATTCGACGCGACGCTGAATCGAATGAAAAAAGAGCGCGCGTTGATCCGACCACTACAAAAAAAGTTATGGCCAAAACGAAAATCGAGGCCTTACTCACTTAGTACTTATCAATTGGTTTCGTAAGGTAAGAAAAAAATTTACACAATAAAATTCTACAATACACAGACGCAAATCTTAAATGTCTAATTGTAGTTGTAAAACGACATCTAAGGTAAAAATTGCAAAATCTAATAAAGTCAATATTCGTCATTCACATATGTATGTATGAACATATATTATACATATGTACATACATACATAGATTTATGTAAATATATGTATGTACATATACGTATGTATACAAACAATTCGACAAATGTGTGTATTGTGAGATTGTAAAAAATGCTTCGCAAAAATGCACTCGCACGAAATCATTTGCGGAAAAGAGTGAGAAAAAAATGAGAATTCTTAATAACCAATTGAGAACGTTGAAATTGAAAAAAATACAGAAAGTGACAGGGAATCCGTTTCTACTACATACACCCGAATGATATGATAATAAGCACGAATGATAAGGATTGTGTAAAAAATGAATGAATGATAAGCCTCGATAATATGTGGGGGAAAATGTTCTTTCGTTCTGATTTTGTGGTTTCCTTTCTTGCCTTCTTTCAACATTCATCATGCAATAATATTCTCAATGAAAAATATTCTCAATAAAATATGCTCAAAAAATCTCAAAAGAAAATAAATAAACAAAATGTCATTGGCAAAATACAAACACATCGGCGAGAGAAAATCAAAAAATTTGAGAATTTTAAATAAATAAAAATCATGAAATTTGGAAAATAAATAAAAATTTTAAAGAAAAAAGTTTGTAAAACTTTTTTAAAGCAAAAGGAAATAAAATACATTTTTGTTCAAATTATTTTTTAAACAATTAAAAAAATATATTCAAAGAATAATTTTTTAATTTTTGGTAAATCTAAAAATTGAACAAAAAATGAGTGAATAAAAATTAAAAAAGCGAAGAAAATTTTTAAACAAAAAATGCAATTTTCTGCTGTTTTTGGTGTTTTCGAATGAAATTGCTGAAATTTGAAAATTTGTTTTTCAATTATCATATGTATGTATCAGGGGTGTAACAATTTTCGATTTTCGAAAAATCGGCCATTTTTTCGAAAATTTTCAAAATTTTGAAGAAATTTTTTACTCAATTCAACCCGGCCCATAAGTAATTTTTTTCACAAAAATTTAGTGAAAATTAAGTCGAAAGGTGTCATTTTTAGGAGAAAGTTTAAGTTTTAAGTTTCAAACTCTTTCACATAAGTTTTTTTCACATAAGTTAGTTCAATTTTGATTCACAATTTGTAAGTTAGTCACATAAATTAAGGTTCAAACATAGCTGTTTTCTATTTTTTATTATACAAAAACATAATAAAAAAACCGAAAAAATAAGTATAGCCGAGCCGATAACCGAACCAGCGAAGACCAAAGCGCAAACATGGACAATAACCGCTGAACCACAAGCTTATTTTTAAGGAGCATAAAATTTTGGTTGATAAATAAAAGAATTACTCCATAACATGCAACTAATTTTTTGTTCCTGATTTTTTGGAAATATTTTGAAAAATACACATAAAATATAAAAAAAAAGAAATAAAAGAATTTTGCAAATTTTTTACAAAAATTTCGATTTTCGATAAAATTTTTCTTTCGGTTTTCGACGATTTTCTTCTTTCGATTTTCGAAAACCAAAATTTCAAATTTTCGATTTTTTTCGTAAATTTCAAATTTTCGATTTTCGAAATCGCGAGGGCCTTTCGATTTTCGATTTTCGAAATTTCAAATTTACTTTTGTTACACCCCTGGTAGAAAGCGTGGAAAATATTTGACAAAAAACCGCGAAACATTCGATAATTTCACATAATTTTTTGAATGAAAATATTGAACACCTACGATATTACATATTTATACAGACAAAAAATATGAAATTTGCAGAAAAACACATTTTGCATTTTGCAAGCAAAAAATGTGAAAGAAATTGATCTTTGATTTTTCGTAAGATCTTTTTTTATAAAAAGATTGAATTTGCAATAAAATTGAGGCAATTGTCATCAATTTTTGAAAAGAATTTCCGAAATTTTATGAAAATTTTATTGTTGTCAAAACCGAAAATAAAATAAAATAAAAGTGTCCGACTTTTGCGGAAAATTGCAAATTTTCAATAATTGATCCTTTTATGAGATCAACTTTTTATGCGAATTGAAAGGTGAATAATTGAGATTGTAAAAGTGTGATTTGTGTTAGGTCATTGCGAAACTTGTGAGAATATCGTGGCAAATTTTCTCGTTATCATTTCATTTCGGTTGATTGTAATGAATTTGGAACATTTCTTCGCCAAATGTAAACAAAAACCCATGATTTGCGAATGTACTTGGAGTGTTTCAAGAACGCTAACAAATTGAAATAATATTTAAAATTGTTCCTTTTAAGGAAATACAAAAAAAAATCAAAACTGAAAAAATTTCAAAAATTAAGAGTGAAAAAATAAATTAGAAAGGACCGGAAATAAATTTGAGTCAAGAAGGAAATAGACCTAACAATAAATACCTAAATGAATCCAACAAGAAATATAATAAATATAAATTTGTAACAATGATATCGGATTATTTATGTACATATAAACACTTGAAATTTGATCAAAAATATTTGATCAGCAATTTTTGTCTTAATTTTATGCAAATTTAACCACCAAAAATTGAAAATCGTCATTAAAAATTAAATTATGGAAAAGATAGTATCGAAGAAGAAGAGGAAATACAGAAACATATAAAATCACAAAAAAACGTAAAAAGCAATGGTCAAACCTAATCACACTCGCTCCTCTTACGACTGTATTTCTATTAAAATGGTACACTCATAATTTAAAAAATGGCAAAAACATACATTGACTTTCTCCTTTTTATAGGTAAAATGTTTGTTTGCATTTCCTCTTATCACCAAAACGCCGAAAAACACAAAACAACAGACAAATGAACGGGAGGAGGGAGCAGAGAAAGAGAGAGAGAGAGAGAGAAACGCACATGTGAATCACAGCAAAAGTGCAGTTACGTTTCATGTACATACATAATACTACATATTCGTCGTTTAGGTCATCATGCTCATCTTCATCGGCATCACCTCTCACACAATATAATTAGCGGAAAAGAAATTTCCTGTCCAGTATGTCAGAACAGAATTCTCACTACCACCGCCATCAAATCATACATCAGCGTACAGCGATTTGATATTTGATGTCGTCGTCGGCCGTTTCGTTTCATTTTTATTTATTATTCGCTGAAGAGAAAGTCCAAACAAAAATCATTTTTCGGTGACTAAACCAAAGCAACCATTCTCAACAAGTGCAATTTTCTATTCTACTATCATTATCAGATTGGTTTTGGGTACATTTTTGCATATTACATGTTAGGTGTACTTTCTCATGCATTATGCCACGTTATCATTTCGTTGTCGCTATTGAAAAACCAGATGAGAACGAAAATAATAATAATAATAATAATAATAATGATAATGAGAATTGCGCTGAGGCAAGTTGCGGAATAACCTAAATGACATTCATCACACAAAATTGATAATAGACAAAGACCAATTTTAGACCAAAAATATTCATTTTAGAAAAAAGTAATAATCACAAAAATACTCGGAGACTTCAAATCAAAAATTTGCGTTTTGTAGCAAAAAACATGATGTCAACATTACGATATCACGTCATAATATTTTTATTTATTAATACGCAAAGCGCAACAAACGAACAGTAACATATGAGCATAAAATGGAAATACAACAAAAGATTACATTAGTTAATGTTAAAACGGTCAATTCCGGCTCGGAAGGAGCTGATGGTAGGGCGAGTGAGAAGAATGGGAT
>SAUE01000253.1:18522-34542 GCA_009724625.1 Deladenus siricidicola
TCTCTCTCACTCACTCACTCACTCACTCACTCACTCACTCACTCACTCACTCACTCACTCACTCACTCACTCACTCTGTACGCGATTGCTGACATTTTGAAGAGAGAAAGAGAAAGGAAAGATCCCCCACTTCTCCTTTTTTGGAAAGCAAAGATAAGTAAAAAAATAAGGCAAAAATTTTGAGGCGAATTTGTTTGAATATGGCCGAAGTTTGCGGAAAATTTATTTCGTTTTTTTTCGCTGTTTTGGAAAGAAGAGAAAGCAAAGCAAAGCAAAGGACAGAAAGCTCCTTTTTCTTGCCTTTCATGCATTAGAAAGTCTTTTTTTTCATAAGCAATTAATAAAAAATTGGAATTCACCGAATACCTTGCCCAATGTTTTTTGTGCCAATTTGCTTCCACAATTTTGCAAATTCGAGACACAGCATGAAATTTGGCGAAAAAAGTGCTTCTTTTTTTTGTCAAATTACGTCGATAAATGCCATTTTACACACATAAACCCTAAACTAAATATGTATCGGATCTTTGTGGCTTGTGGAAGACGATTTTTAACCGAAGGCTTACCGTATGGCGAAATGTTGCTAGCTGATTCCGAAAGTTCGTATATTGGTTCAAGTATGTATGTGTTAAATTATGCTCAATTGGTGGAAGGGAAACATATTTAATGGAGCCATAATCGAACCCGCGTCCCTCATCTTCTCCCCTACGGTACTTATTAATGAGGGGTGAGCGAAATTTTATTTTCGGTATTTTTTTCGATTTTTTAAAAATCGGCCTTTTTTAGCCAATTTCCAATTTCTAATTTTTTAAGAATTTTTTGGTCAATTAAAATTAAAAGTGATTTTTTTTTGGAAATGTAATCAGAATTAACTCAAAATGTCACGATTTTCGACATTGATGAATTTCGATTTTCGAAATCTCAAATAAATTTTTGACTCGCCCCTGGTATCCGGGTACACTGGCACTTACAGTATATACAAAAGATTATATTTACAAATATGTTTCAAATGTTACTCACACTCATGATTCAATACACAATGCTTCTAACAAACCAGTTCAACATATGTATAATAATAAAAAATATCAGCTTGGAACATTACTTTTTTCTCATTTAAGGCTAATATATACATACATAGTATGCAAATGGAATTCGACTCCAAGCAAGTAAAAAACGAAAAACCTTTGCGTAGACAATTTCCATATTTTCGATTAAAAAAATTAAAATTATTTGCTCGACATTTTTGAAGAGTTAAATTTAATAAATAAGCACAAAAAGTGTGCAACTTTGTGTAAAAGCAATTAAATTCCAGGAAATTGTTCATTTTGCATCTTCCAGCGTTGGAATTTATTTTTCCGTTCTTCGCCAACTCCCCTAGAGTCACCATCCCCCCTCCCCGACTTATACGCAAAAGAGTAGGTGGCTTTTTCTTTCTTGCGGCTCATTTCAGCTTTCTGGCTAGGAAACACTGAGCATTTCGTTTCCGGCTAACTCGAAGTCCTGCCATATTACAGCGAATGAAGAAAAAAAATTGTTTTTTTGCCGTAAAATATACGAATAAAATATGTAATGATTGATATTTCCACAATTCAATTGAGACCAATGAAATTGATAGCGATTTTTTTTGGCCGAAGAAGAAGCTTTCTTAATTGAGAAAAAGCGAATGAATGAATGGGTCGATGAGATTTAGATTGAGAAGTGTTCGATGATAATGAATGATTAAGCGGTGATAAACATAGACTTTTTCAATCACCTTGTCCGACGACAACACATACATTCATACACACACAACACACTTTCGGAGGTTTGTGTAAACACAACAACAACAAATGGATGGCCAAACAAATACTATCATAAACAACAACAATACCAACTAAACCAACTGCTAATCAATTGAGCCGGCAGCAAATAAATTGTCGGAAAGCAGAAAAAAATAGAAAAGAAAATGACCATCAAATAAATATTATACGATTTGATTAAAATTATAAATAAATAACAAAAATAATCACACTTATGTATGTATAATATATGGGCCAAAAAAGACTTGAAATGGAAAAATGGCTGAAATTGATGTAAGTAAGTTAAAAACTTGAAAAATTTGCTTGGCACTTTTTGCCTGGTTTTATGAAATTTGAGCGGGAGAAGAGTGGGAGATTTTTTTGGCAATATACATATATGTGTACACATGTACATATTTGAGTGTACGTGTGTGCGTGTGTGTGAGAGCGACATACATTGAAAAAAAAATTTTTTTTGGCAGTCAATCGCCCAACCGTTCAATCCCTTTGGGCGGGTAATGGCAACATTTTTTGCGTTGTTCGAGCTAGAGAATTCCGTTAGACATGTGATTTTGGTTGTTAGGCCCAAAAACTAAATTTTGGAATAAATTGTTCGGTTTTCAATAATCACTTTCGAATTTTTAAAAATTTATCTTATTAAAATTCAATTAAAGTAGCTAATCTCTTCTTGCTCTTGCATAGTCGACGGTCAACGAGGTGAAATGCAAAATTATTTTTAGACTTAAAAAGTATCGATTAATTTGCCCCATATTTTTGTTTGTTGTTGTTTGTTTGTTCTTTACTTGTTTCGTTCACATTGGCTCAATTGAATAGTGCGTTTTTGCGTGTTTTTTCTGCTTTCTGCTTTCTTCTTTCTTCTCCTTCGAGAACTTCGAGAAAGCAAAAGAAGTGTATTGAAAAATGCCAAAGGCCATTTTCGTTCATTTCTTTCCCGCTAATATCATTTATATATTATTATTTTACCTCCGCTCCACTCACAGCTTATGCATATCATCTCACTTATTATTACCATCATCATAATTCTCATCCTCATCATTATCATCATCATCATTATCATTCAATTGCTTTTTTCCTTTCCTATGGCAAATATCATCATTATCATCGTCGACGAATTTTTGGCCGTTGTTTGGAATTGTGCCAATTTCGCCTATGTAGTTGTCATTTGACATTTGCTCGAGAAAAAAAAGGTACCGACCGACAACATTTTTAAAGAAATTTTAAAGTGATAAATAATTTAAAGTCCAATCGAAATAACCAAAAAATATAAAGAATGTCTGGGGCATTCTTCAATAGAAAATAACAAAATTTGCTCTGCTGTATGAAAATTTTTTATATCGATATTTGCAGAAAAGTATATTTAAAATTGCTACACAAATGTGGTACGGCTTCTTGCTCCTTGCTAGGTATGTATAACGTACACGAAAAATGACGTACATAGATTGTCTTGTTTTTGTTTGATAAATGATTAATCGTAAAACATTTTGAAAAACATCAAAATAAAAAACAAATATACATATATGTGTACGTCTCCATTCGAACTACCCTCACAAACGTCAGAGTGAAGAAAAACAAAAAAAAAAGTGAAGAAAAGAAAAAATCAGAGAGTAATCAAGAAAAATCCAATTAAATCACAAAACACAAAACATTAAAAGTATTGACGACAGAACAAAGTGGAAAATTTTTATTTCAACTTTTTTTTGGGTGTATGAATGCAATTTTTAGAATTTACAGTAGTACACACCACAGTAGATCTCTCAAATGAACTACATACTAAATAAATACTTCCTCGCCAAATTCATTCACATTCTATGTAATACATATTCACATTCTACAACTTTCAATAAAATATCTACAAAAAATTTTAATAAAAAAACTATAGAAAAAATACATACATAAAGGAATTTTCCGACGCAAATGCTTTAGCACAACAAACTTTATGTATGTATATGTGTATATCGATTGATTAATCAAAAAAAAACTTTAAAATAAACTTTGCTAACATTTTTGATTATTTAAAAAAATCTTCTCTATTTCCCCAAAGAACACAAAATGTTCAAAAATAACATTGGCAAATTTTCGCTTTCTCAAAAGCAAAGCAAAGCAAAGCAAAGCAAGGCAAAAAAGATCGATTGAGATTGAACATTTGCTCGAAAATTGGCTTTTCATTTTCGCTGGAAACATTAATTATGAAATTAATTTTTAATAAAATTATTGCTTCTTAAATCTCATAAATCTTCCTTTTTTTCCTTCTTTCTTTTTGCTGATTGATCGGCGGAATTAAATAAGAAATTTTAATTTCACCTCATTCAGGAATGAATTGTTTTGAAAAAAAGAGAATGAAAAACAAAAAACATTTAAAATTCAAAAATTAGGAAAATGTTGAAAATTTTTATTTATTAATTTATGTAAAAATTATATTTGTATAAATTGAATATCCAATCCAAATTACCGATATTTTGCGGTTTTTAATACAGTTTGCAACCGAAGTTTTTCGCGTGTGATGCGGTATGCGTGACGTTATTGCTCATATTGTAAGCATTTGCAAAAAAGATCGATTACAGTCTGTAACAGGGGTGCTACGAAAATAAATTTTCAATTTCGTTAATCGTAAATCGTAAATTTTTGCCCAAAAAAGCCGTAAATGTCGTAAATCGTAAATCGTAAATCGAAAACAGAATATTTTCAATTTTCGAATGAAAATTTGCATTTTTTTCTAATTTTTTCCTAATTTTTTTTTAAGATTTTTTTTTCAAGATTTTATTTTTTTGCTGCTTTTTCATTTTCGGCTGACCGTTTTCGAGTTCGTCAACTTCATTTTTCCACTAATATCGACATTTTTTGCGCCAATTTTGAGTTTAAAAAATTTCAATTTTCTTGAAAAATGTTGAAAAATTTACGAAAATTTACGAAAATCGGCCGATTTTTCGTAAATCATAAACCGTAAATTTTGGGCCAAAAAAGTTGTAAATCGTAAATCGTAAATGTTAGCACCCCTGGTCTGTAACATTGATCACTTACTTTTTTGGCCATAAGTAGGGAACCAGTGTATCGGTTCCGCTGACATTTATAGGTAATTTGGCCCGACCATAAAACAAGCTTCGTGTAAATTGTGGTTTTAGTGCGTAATGTTATTGCATTTACGGTAATATTATGGGCAAATCACATTGCAACACATAAGAAAGAAATACGGGAGCGTGTGTGTAAACTCAACTAATTAAAAGTAAAAGATCATTTCAATTAAAAGTTCATTTCAATTTGAAAAAGTTAAAAGAATTTTTTTTTAAATATACTTGGTGGTCATTTATCTTAGAAAAATCTTTAACGTTTATAAAATAGAGGATATTCACTTATCGAAAATATTTTACATATTTTTATTTAATTGAAACAGTTCATTTTACACTTCCACAGTTCAGTCAGAGCTGGAAGGTTTTCGGCTACGGCTCCGGACATTTTCAAAAATCGGCTCCGGCTCCAGCTCCGGAGCTGGAGGGGAGAGTCGACTTCGGCAAAAAAATTCTCGGTTATATAATTTCAGAGGTGTCAGTATTCGCCGAAAGTACTAGGCTTTTCCTTGCCCTCCCCCCTGCGGTCTTGGTGAA
Source organism: Deladenus siricidicola (assembly GCA_009724625.1). Taxonomy (NCBI): domain Eukaryota; kingdom Metazoa; phylum Nematoda; class Chromadorea; order Rhabditida; family Sphaerulariidae; genus Deladenus; species Deladenus siricidicola. Next base: position 23,918 of record SAUE01000253.1, read on the forward strand.
TAAAAAACCAAATATTTATAAACCACTGTCATCAGATTCGCTTTTAGCAAGCTCCAAATCTCTTAATCTCGCTTACGTGTCTGTAATTTTGCTTTTGAACGTAATTTTGAGTATGGAATCCCAAAAAAGGTTTTTTTATGAATTTTTATGACAAAACTTAATTTTTTCAAATTTTACTTTTTAATTTTTTTTTTCTTCCAAAATGGTCTTTAGCATCATCATTACCATCCATCCATTCATCCATTCATCCATCCATCGATTGTTTAGCTTTGTGTTTAAATTTTAAAAAGCTAAAATTGCTTTTCTTTTCTCGCAAATTATACATACATACATGTACATATACATACATATGTATATCCACGCACACACATTCTGTATTTTATTAAAATCCACAAAATTAAACGCAAATAAATCAAATTGTTTTATTTGCGTCGATTTCTGTAATATTTGCGCTTTTAATTTCAAAATATTTTTGGAAATTGAGTGACCGCTTGCTTTCGAGGCCGGAAAGCTTTTGAGCTTATTCGGAGAGATTCGAGAATGTACCACAGAGAAGCTAGAGAAAACAAATGACAGAGAAATTAAAATATATACAAAAAGCATGTAAAAAATAGCCAAGGTTAGACAACATTTAAATAATAGGCTTAAGATAGTCAGACTAGACATCGGCCAATTGTGTATCGCTTGGCCATTTGTATTGCGTAGCTATTTGTGTATCGCTTGGCCATTTGTATTGCGAAGCTATTTGTGTATCGTTTGCTTATTTGTGTATCGCTTGGCCATTTGTATCGTTGGCCATTTGTGTATCACTTGACTATTTGTGTATTGCGTAGCTATGTATTTGTGTATCGCTTGCTTATTTTCGTTTGACTATTTGTGTATTGTTGTGTAGGTATGCAATGTTATGAAACTATACGATTTTTGTGGATCGAAATTTTCAAAGTTTTTTTTTGAATTTGTCCAAACAACACACAACAAACCCACAGTAGCTAAACAATTTGTTGTTGTGCATTTCACTGCAACAACAACGTAACAACACAACAACAACAACAACAACAACAACAACCATAACAACAACAACGCAACGTTTTTTTAATGTTTTGTATTAACTTTTTAATTGTTGTTTAAGTAATTGTTGACATTTGAACTTATTTACTGAAAATTTGCAATAATTCGAAAACTTTTTGATTTATTTCAAAAGCAATTTTTTTTGGAATAGCAGTTACATGCAACAAAAATAATAATTGAAGTTTTAGATTATTTAAAGATACCGTAATGAAATTTAATAACAATAGCAAATGCTGATTGTTTCGTATTTTTGGAATTTTGAAATTTGTTGATTAATTACTGAAAATATATTTTCTCGTTGCAATGCCGCCAATGCAAATGTCGCGCAAATGCATATTGGCGCACGGTAAGCAATTTTCGTCAAAATTTTGCATCAATGATGGATTGTTACGGTATGTTTTTAGTTTTTCTGTCAATTCTGCTTTCACGATTCGACGCGCAAATTCCACCCGTCGCGCCGGCGTTAAACTTCGCACCGCCGCCAATTCAATTTCCATCGCAGTCAGCGCAAAATTTAGCGCGATTTCCGCGCGCAAATGTCTTGCTGCCGCGTTTGCGGCCGCCGCAGCCTGGAAAAATCGGCTCGTTGTGCGGTTTGCCGCCCGTGGACGGCGGCGCGTTCCCACAACAACAACAACAACAACAACAACAACAACAACCTCATCCCTGCATTGTGCTCAACTCGTTTTGCCTGAACGCAATCTGCGAATGTCTGCCACAGTTCTACCCGAACGGCGAGGACGAATGTTTGCCGATCGAAAGCGGTTCGTTGTCGATTTTAATGTTTTATTTATTCTTAATTTACAATTGAAGGCATTACAGAGAGTTCGTTGGGCGCACCTTGTTATAGTAATGCGGATTGTCGCGGCAACGGCGAGTACTGTAGAGCCAACAGGTGCGAATGTGTGGCGAATTTCGTAAAAATTTTGTCGAAATGCTATCCAGGTACGAATGAATCTTAAACCATTCAATTCTCCAAAATTTATTATTTATTCAAAACAAATTTAATTTTTTTTTTGACATTTTCCAGTCGATCTGAAATTTTTGCTTTCTTGTACCGATTTACTGTATGCGGTTTTATCTTTTTCGCTCTCATTTTCTGCCCGGAATGAAAAAAAGAAGGCGCGCATCGCCAATTTTACGAGAAAATGAGCTATTATTAGCGAGAAAATCTCATCCATTTGAAAATTATTGCTTAAAAATGGAAGTCGTTTGGGCCGATACGCCTCAATTTCAGTTAAATCCGATAAATTGAGAGAAAAAATGATAGCGAAATGCAAAAAAAGTTTGAATTTGGAATTTTGAGTCTTGTAAATATTCTTTTTTTTATCACAATCAGGCATATTTCCTGGCAATTTCGGATGCGTGGACTCGGCGCAGTGCTCCATCACCCACCCCGGCGCCACGTGTTCGTCGCGCGGCGAGTGCGTTTGTCCGCCCGGCACTGTGCCGAGGGCGGGCACTTGTGGCCAAGACGGTACGGTATTTGGAATTATTGGCGAAATTAATTCATTTTTAATTAAAAAATTTATTTATTTATTCCTTTTTTTCAGAAAAGAAGAAATTTACGAAAAAAATAAAAGTGAGAAAAGTCAGCTGTCGCAGATAATTCGAAAATTTTTCATTTCATTTCATTTTAGCTGTTCATTTTTTATTTTCCATGAAAAAATGTTTAATAATTTTTTGGGTGATTTTGTCGATATTTTTTTCTTTGGCGGAAATTATTGGAAGAATTTTTTCTCACGTCATTTCTTGTGACTCTTTAATCTCTTTTCTTTCCCTAACTTTGCTGTTGAAGAAGAATTTGTGACTTTTGAACGAAATTTTTATAAAATTCATTTTTGATAGTGTTTTATATGAATGAAATTTTAACATTTTAATCCAACTCAAACTCGAATGAACTTATTAATTATAATATTTAATTATATTAAGAAAATTATATTTATGTATAAATATTATTATATTTTCTTTGTAATCAATTCATTGTTGTCATTATTTATTTTAAGAAAATTTTGCTGCTGCACAAAGCGCTTTTGTGGGCAATTCGGTGATCGACTTCAACGACGATCCCACACTCCCGCCACGACAATTACCATATGCGCAGCAGCGCGGCAGACGGCCGTATTTTCCTTCCTTCGCGGGGGCGGCGGCGGCACCAAACGAAGCGCGGGCGCGCTTAGCGCGATTTTATCAAAATCCCGAGCAGCCAAATGGCTCGCCGAATGGTGTGGAGAATACCGTAATCTCGACGCAGAGTCTTGGCATTCCGCCAGGTATAATAAAAAAAATTGTAAGAGGGATAACATTAACAAATATACTTGAAAAAAGATATGCGAACAAAGTAGAGAGGCTGCTAGACACAAATAGACACACACACAAATAGACAAACACACACAACTAGACAAAAGCATTAATTTGTTATACTTTGTAGCATATGTATTGTATATGGTTAATAAGTAAGCAAAGTGAATGAATTTGTAGAGGGCGTCTGCAGCAGCGACTCCACCTGTGCCGGCTACCCATTGGCGTTCTGTGACGGCGTCTGCAAATGTCGCGAGGGGTCGCTGAATGCGGGCAGTGCGTGTATTGTGACCGCCGAACCCGCCAGAGCTGGGGGCGCGTGTCCCACGGGACAAGTCTACGTCTCCGAAATTGGCACTTGTTTTGCCGGTGATTTATCTCTCTTTATCATTTTTTAAAATTTATTTAAATAAAATTATAATTTTTCAATTATTTCATCAATTATTTTAGAGGCGTCACCAGGAAGTCCGTGTCAATATTCCCAACAATGTAATTTTTTAGCCAAATATTATCATTGCTTAAATTTTTTTTGCAAATTTGCCACATGAATTAAAAAATAACATTTTGAAAACATTTGAAAATTTTCTAAAAAGAAAGATTAAAATTAAACAAATTTTCAACTTTTTCTAATGCAAAGAAAATTACAGTATATTATTTTTAAAGGTAGTGCGCTGGAGCCGGGGTCATTTTGTCGACTTTTGCAATGTGAATGTGTATATGGTATGAAAATTAGCGCGGACGGTAGATCATGCGCCTTTGCCGACAGTAATTGCTCAAAGCGCGGTGAAATTTGGATTTCCGAGATAGGACAATGCAAACAGAGTACGGTGTATAAACAGTAGCATGAGATATTGTGTTTCTTAAAATGATTACAATTTTCTAAAAGAAGGTCCCGATAATTTTTGAATTATTTTAAATTAAAATTAAAATGTTTTAATCTATTTTTTACAATAATTTCTAGCCGTGACGCCGGGCTCAACGCCTTGCTCGCACTCAATGCAGTGTTCGGCTGTGGTGGAGGGGGCGCGCTGTCTCCTGGAGCGGTGCGTTTGCCCCGACGCGCTGCCCGTGGCCGTGGACGGTACCTGTGGCGTCAAATGCGACTCGGGCACAGCTTACTCGGCCGTAGCCGGCGATTGTCTGCCCAGTTGGTTTTTTTGATTGGCCTTTTTTCCATTGGTTTCCAGAACCAAAAATTGTCAAAACATTAATTTATATTTAAAAATGAACATTTAAAGTTAAAGATGAACATAAAAATATGTATAAAAGAAAAATAAAGAAAAAAATAAAATAAATAATAAAAAATGGAAATGTGCGAAAAATATACTTAAAAATGAAATATATTAACTGCCTTGAACGTGAGCCTGTGGCGCAATGGTAGCGCGTCTGATTCCAGTCCAGAAGGTCGGGTGTTCGACTCACTCCAGGCTCAAAATTTTTCTATAAATTTTATGAAATGTTTTTATTTTTGTATGTGTGAATTATGTGTATGTAAATACTGTATGTGTGCAATTTCAGCTATCTAACTTAGAAAAGTGCCACACCTTAGCGAATATTGATTTTTGAGCGAAACGAAAAAAATACGTTTTCTGAAATAATTCGTACGGCTATCGAAAAAAGATATAAACAACAAAAATTGGCCTTGCACAGACCTTTCATGCTTATTGGATGCATATTTACCAGTGTTTTCCCTTTTTTCAAAAATGAAATTGAACCGACAAAATGAACTTGAAAAAAAATCAATTTGAAATAAATTCAAATTCAAATTGTCAGTTCAAGTTAATTTGAAAAAAGTTCAAATTCAAAATGCCAGTTCAACTTGAACTTTTCAAAATTAATTTGAATAAAGTTTCCCATTCAACGAATACGACGATTTTAAAATGGAAAATTCAAGTTGAATTGGCATTTTGAACTTGAACTTTTTTCAAATTAACTTGAACTGGCGATTTGAATTTGAATTTATTTCAAATTGATTTAAACTGGCGTCTTGAATTCGACATTTTTTCAAATTAACTTGAACTGGTGACTTGAATTTGAAAAATGAATTTTTCTTGAATTTGAAAAAACAAATGAAATTCAAATGAATTTCATTTGAACCGAACCGAAATGGGAAAACACTGATATTTACAGAAAATTGCTTTTAAAATAATTTATGCCAAAATTAATTTTTGATTTAAATGTAAAAGATGTATATTTTAACATTTACATTTCCAGCAGTACAACCCGGGGAGGAGTGCATGTACTCTTCGCAGTGTCATGCCGTCTACCCTGGCATGATGTGTGACATGGGCCGATGCCGGTGTCCGAACGACGGCGTCTTCACGGGTTCAAAATGCTCGGCCACGTGTCCTCGCGGCTATATGCGCAATCCACAGGGCGTTTGTCAGCCAGGTTCTCTTTCTTTCTAAAGTTTTTTAAACTAAATAACAAAGTCCCAATTGAGGTTGTTGAAGAGGGAGAGGTAGAGGATACTAAAAGATGATAAAACTTTTACTTTAAGCAAAAAGAAAAATTTAGATTGCCTCACCAACCAAATCGAGCACAACGGTTCCTGCCTTGGCATTGTGGGGCCGGGCCAGCCGTGTGTGGTAAATCGCCAATGTTCGGGCGGTTCGCAATGCATCAGCGAAGTGTGCACGTGTCCCGCCAGCATGACGAACAACAATGGCATTTGCGCGACAAGTAAGTACAGCAAGCAAACACATACAGTACGAAAAAAGAAGCTTTATTTACTTTCAGTACGTTCATCTCCGCAGGAGAAATGCACGCGTGGCGAGCAGTGTGTGGGCGGTTCGGTGTGTCGTGGCGGGACTTGTGTCTGCCCGCCTGGCACAAATGTCCTCAATGGCGTTTGCATTACGCCAATGACGGGTTTGATTGTTAAAAAAATTTTAAATTACAGATCATCTACCAATTTTTATCACTCAACCTTAATAATTTCAGCTAATTTTTTTTTGTTAATAAACAATCATTCCATATACATATGTAGGGAATGTTCGACTATATTGTATTGTTTTTATGTGTGAGAATATGTATAGGGGGTAGGTCAAAATGAATTTGAGATTTTGAAAATCGAAATTCGAAACAACCTTAAAAAACGAAAATCGAAAAAAAACATCGAAAATCGAAATTAGAAAATCTAAAATTCCCCCCCCCCCTAAGGCAGAATGAGTAGTAAATTCGACTATATTATTGAAAATATGACTCTTGAATCTAATATGTATATTATAATTAATGATTTAATGATTGTAGTAATATGTAATAATATGTATTACATTTATATTTCAGATATATTTTTTCAAATTGTGGTAAAAAGTACAGTATCCTCTTTAATTTACAGTACCGCCATTGTCGTCGTGCAACGCGGCGGTGCAGTGCGGCGGCGGTTCGAGTTGCGTGGACAACGTTTGCTTGTGTCCCGCGTCAATGCAGCCGATCAACGACACTTGCCAGCCGCCGCCCACGGTGCTGCCGGGCGGCGGTTGCCCGTCGGGTCGCGAGCAGTGCCTAGGCGGCTCCGTCTGCCAGCAGGGCGTTTGCGCGTGCCGGCTCGGCTCCGTGCTGATCGGTGCCGAGTGCGCGGTCATCGAGCGCGCCAACGCCGGTCAGTCGTGTAGCGCGTCGCGGCGATGCGTGGGGTTGGCGGTTTGTGTGGCCGGCATGTGCACATGTCCCACACCGCTCGTCCCCCAGAACGGTCAATGCGTGCGACCGAATACCGTACTCGCCGGTGCATCGTGCGCCAATGGCGAGGCGTGCTCCGAGAACGCGTTCTGCACGCGCGAAAAGGCGAGTATTTCTTTCAGAAATTGAAATTTTTTGTTTTTATTAATTTTTTTTGTTGCAAAGTAATCAAAGCAAACCATAACTATTTTTCAATTTATTTAAATTAAATTAATTTTAATTTTACAAGAATTTCGGTTTTTTGCAATTATGTGAAAAACAAAATATTAAAATCAGTGCTGTAACTTGGATCCGAAATGCATCCGTTCCAGGGGTGGGCCGTAAATAAATTTCATTTGCGAATATCGCAAGTCGAAAAAAAGTTTTTATTTTCGCAAATCACAAACCGCAAATTTTACTACCCCTGATCTGTAAATCCAGTGCATCCGACACTAAGGTCGGATGTAAAATGTATTTTTGTCGGATTAAAAAAAGTTTTTTATTTTTATTATTTTTCAAAATTTTGGATTTATTTTGGATACGAAAGGATTTAAAAAGTTCATTTTGGATACAAAAAGCCCGGTTCAAATGTATCCGGATGCAAAAACGCTGTGCATTTGAATGCGCATGCATTTTAGATGAAAGTTACAGTACAGATTAAATAGTTTTTTTTAACTTTTCGCGTTTAAAAAAAATCTATTTCGTGAAATTTAGATTTGCTCCTGCATTCCGCCTACCGTAAACGTCAATGGCGTTTGTCGAAATCAACAAACAGGTTTTTGATTGTTGGGATTCGTGTTTGGGCTCAATTCAAAATTTTAATTAAAAAATTCAAATTTGCAACAATTTTCAGCCCAACCCGGCCAAAGCTGTGCAAATGGCGAAAGTTGCGTGGGCGGCGCAAATTGCGATAGCGCGCGTCAAGTTTGCGCGTGTCCGCGTAAGCAATTTATGACAGATTTTATTACCGTATTTTAATTAATTTTTTACTGTATTAATTACATTTCGAATACTTTTTGAAAATTTCAACCAATTTGTACATAATTGAGGTATAAATAATTTTTTGTCGTTTCAAAATATTTTTTGTAAGATATTTTTAATTTTTTTGTTGCCATTTCCAGCCGATCAAACTCCAGTGGGCGGAGTTTGCGTGGATTTGTTTGCCAAGCGCCGTCTGCTTCGCTCGCTAAACGGCGAGGCGGGATTTTTGCCGAGCGATACTCTCGGCGTGAATCGCAGCCGCAACGTCTATGAGCGACGTCGTCGCTATGGCGGCGGCGCGATCGATTCGTTGCGCGGCGGCGATTGCTACTTCAACGAGGACTGCGCGCGCATTTGCGCGACCACTGCGCCCTGCGAGTGCGTTTGGCAGAAGCGCGCGAGGATTGGTGTCTGTGTGCTAGCGAATACAAGCGCACCGCAACCGCCGGCCGCGTTCTCAAACGTCGGCGCGTTCGATCCGTACGGCGACGAGTACCGCGGTGGGGGCGGTAAATTTAGAATTTCATTAATTATTTTGGGTTAAATTTACTTTTTTTTCTGCAAATTATACGCGGTATATGTATGTACATATAATTTATTTTTAATTAATTATTTATTTTTAACTAAATTTTATGCGAAATTTCGAATTTCTTTATGTTTTATATTTTTGAATTTTTTGTGTTTTTATGTTTAAATTCAAACATTTATTGTCATTTATGATTTGCGAATTTTCGTGTGTTCGTTATAATAATACCGTATTCGCCATTTATCGAGACATTTATATTATATATTTATGTGCTAATTGAAGGCGAATATCAAATAATGTCCATATTCCCGGCGCTATTATTTTTATTATTTTTATTATTATTGCTATTTGAATTCGCGCCGCCGTCGAACGCCTGGGGTTGGCTGGACGTTGGGCCGGGCTCGAATTGCGTGGTGGTGGGCGTACGGTGCGCGAACGGCTCCATGTGCGTGTCGGGACTTTGCGTGTGCGCGGCCGGCGAGCTCAGCGTCGGCGGCGCGTGCGTCAGCGCGTCGTTTGAGCCGGGTAATTTGAATTGAATTTGCGAAAGAAATTATTTTTACACATTATCAGTCCGCTGTTGCTGCTGCTGCTGCTTTCACTGTTGCTGCTTCTGGCGCAGGTGTTCAAATGTGTTCAGAAGGCAAAGCGCTAAACGCAATTTGTTTTTAAATCAAAAACATACGTAAAAACGTAAATTGTTATTGTTGTTGTTGTTGTTGATGTTGTTGTTGTGGTTGGTGATGATGATGATGTTTGTTGCTTTTGTTGTTATTATATGTATACATATGTTTGTGGTTTTTGAAATAATACTGTAATTTGTACATTTTTTATGTATGTATTACATTTACATATGTATACTTTACAATTGCATTTAAAATGCGTTTGCAATGCGTTTTTAATGCGTTTTTTAATGGAATACATATGTACATATATAGTTTTTTGGTCAAATGTTTAGCCAACTTTCAAAGCGATTTTCAATTTGTTTTTCTTTCTAAAGCGTCGCCTGGCGGCTCTTGCGGCTATTTAATCGGCGGCGTGGTTGGTGAGCGACGTTGTCTGCGCGGCTCGCACTGTGACGCAAAGTCGCGCGTTTGCGAATGCGACGCGCCGGCGGAGATCGCGGTGGGCGGGCGTTGTGTAGCGCGGTTACGCTCGACGCCCGGCATGCCGTGCGACAATCGCGAAATGTGCGTGAACGGCGCGGTCTGTGGTCCTGAGGGCGTTTGTGAGTGCCCACGCGCCACTGCCGTACGCGACGGCGCGAATTGTGTGGCACGGCGAAAAGGTTTTTTTAATTTAATTAGATTTTTTATTCTACAATTATAATATTTAAGTTTATATTATTACATTTTAGCTATTTCAATTTATTTTTGTTTAAAAGTAAATATTTGTAGTTGGCGCTGGCGAAAGTTGTGCAAATTGGGAATTGTGCGTGGCGAACGCGGAATGCGACACGCACCTGAGCAAATGTGTTTGCGCACGCGGATTCGCGGCGGCGGCGGCAGACGGCGTAAGTGACGAATAGATCTAATAGATAATCTAATGAATAATAAATAATCTAATAGATATTGGCGATTATTCTGAAAATATGCGATTAAGTCCAAATGGGAAAATAAATTGCAATAAGTTTTATACCTAAAAAATTGTTTAAAAATTGGACTTTCTGCCATTGATTGATGAACGTTTATAAAAATATGCTTTAGGCTTGCTACAAACAACAACAACAACAACAACAACAACAACAACTACAACAACAAAAACGACAGAAGTTTGTTCGAGTGGGCGATTCTTGCGTTACAGTAGGAAATATTTGTGTAGGCGGTGCTTACTGCATATACGGTAGATGCGAATGCCCGTCAACTAGCGTAGTTGTGTCAGGCTACTGTGTTCAAAAACCACCAAAACAATTACAATACAACGGCAACAACAACGATAACAACAACAAGAACAACGACCATGGACGATTTACGCCATCCTACTCCGCTAACAGTAGTGTTGTGTTACGATTGTTTGTGTATGTGTGTGTGTGTGTGTGTGTGTGTGTGTGTGTGTGTGTGTGTGTGTGTGTGTGTGTGTGTGTGTG
>SAUE01000254.1:21721-34207 GCA_009724625.1 Deladenus siricidicola
GGCATTAGTCGAGCAAGAAGTGCTCAAAAGCATAATTTTGAGTATGAAGGCTCGTATTTTTCAAGTGATTAATCGTAATCGTGATGCTACGGACTATTAAAATGTTTAATTATTTGTTATTCGTTGTTTATCGTTATTAAATTCCTTGTTAAACTTGAATTTTACGAAGTGAGGCTATCTTTTTTTCCATGGTGAAAAAGCAAAATTTTTCAAAAAAGCACCTTTACCCAAACGGGAACAACTTTTTGTTTTACATAACGTTTAGACACATTTTAAACGTATTTTTCAAATAAAAAAATTTAATTAAAATTCATTCATTTTGAAAAAATTGCAAAAATCTGGTGAGGCTATCTTTTTTTCCCGCAGTGTATATAACGTATCTAAAAACGTAGTGTTGTGTGAGTGCGTGTGTAGCAGGAGTGGCAGGAAAATAAATTTTCATTTACGTAATTTTGAAATTGAAAGAACTTTTATTTTCCGCGTTTGGAAAACGGAAAATTTTAGGCCAAAAGAGCGGAAAATCGGAAAATAGAAATGGAAAATTTTGCCACCCCTGGTGTGTAGCACCATCGTTAAAATTAAACAAATTAAATCCAAATAATAAGCAAAAAAATGTTCCAAAAACAACTGAATCTATTAATTTAATTACCTTTTTCAAAATTATAATTGCTCGCACGCATTGATTTGAGGCATCTTGTAATTGTTGTAGTTTCCATTGAACGTCCGGATTCGCCGTTGCTCGATAATAACCTAACGCACTTTTTGCATATTTTAAATTGACGTCGGTTTGAATAATATTTTCGCCGTGAAGAACGACGGTTGCATTCAAATTCTCATGGCTAGACCGTGGAAGCAAGGAAAATTTTTCTGTTGGGATCTGAGATGCTTTCGCAGAATTTCCGTCTAATTTGTGTGTAGTATTCAATCGTTTGCAGCATTCTCGAAGTAAATGATCAACCTGAATTGTCTAATGAAACCCACTTTTTGGACGTGTGTAAAAGGACAAATTCAATTGTCATTCTTAAAACGTGCACATCTTTAAAAAGTCGGAAATTGTTCTAACCTGTTTAACGACACTGGGAGCTCTAATTTGCTGAAGCCAATAACCTTCTTTCTCCAACTTTGTGAAAGACATATCTAAAACATGTATATATAAATAATTGATAAATGTCCGGTCAAGGCAAGCAGAGAAAAATTATTTATTGGTCCTTAGGAGGAAAGGCACGAAAAAGTGAATTTTAAGGAGCATTGTAAATTGTGATCACAAAATTATATGGCCTGGAAAATGGAAAACCTGTGGCGGCTGGACATTTTTAAATTTATGTTTGAAATAATACTTTAAATTCTTGGCATTCTGTTAATTGTCAATTTTTAGAAAATCCGGAGAACATTTTTCACATTTTGGAACACGAGTGTCTGTTCGTTTTCACGAATAATTTATTGAAATAATATGCATATACGGAGATAGTGTACATATATACCAACTCTGACGTTGAACTTAGACGGTTTAAATGAATTATTTGGCACAAAATTTCCATTTGCGACGTTAGTTTTTTTGAAAATAATGTGTTCTACAAAGTGAACAACTCATTTTCCGCCTATTGATCATTTGTTGAAAGTTGTGTTGGAATAAAATAAGAAAAAGCATTTATGTTTAAAAAATAATTGTTCTTCAATCTTTTTTTTTATCAATGTATCAGTTTTGGGATATAACCGGTAACGTGAACGCGAAAAAAAATTTATTGCTAAACTCAAAAATAGTGCTTTTACGCAAAAATAGCACTTTTACGCATCTTTAATATTTATCAAAAATGATGCCAAAACGTTCAAAATTTCAAAAGCAATTTCAGCGATTCGATCACACTAAGATGGAGACGATTGAGCAGATACCATGGGATCGCTTTTACGACTTCGAAAATTTGCCAAAGCCCGATGCCGGACTACTTTTTGCGAAAGGTCGGTTTCATTAATGTGATCGGCGTTAATCACACATCCAAAAGAAGAATAAGGGTGTCAAAATGTGTTTAACGTCCAACATCAAACATATATTTACGGTCAAAAATATATTTACCAATTCGGTCTGATTTTTTTACTAATAGTAAGGCCCAAAAGTTTTAACATTCCCTAAATGAAGGTATGCAAAAAATAATGTGGAATGCTACAAAATGTATGTCCAACTTTTTGACAACGAGAACACAAAGATACTGTTGATATGAAAAGAGGAATATCCGCTTTTTTCATTTTTATCGGATAAAGGAAAATATCTGATAAAAATGCTCTAAAAAGAATAAATACTAAAAATTTTAATTGAATACACAATAGCGTTTGAAAATTTTTCAACAAGGGATTTAGACTCTAATGTAAATTTTGTTTCGTTTTTAGGGTTGTTTGCTATTTCTAAAGGCGAGGTGGCTGCGATTGTGTTGGCCGGTGGACAAGCCAGTCGATTGGGCGTCAATATGCCCAAAGGCTCATTTAAATTGGGAGTGGGCACCGAAAAAACGGACTCGCTTTTTTGTCTGCAAGCCGGCAGACTTTGTCGACTTCTCGAGCTGGCGAAGTGCACCTTTCCCAATACGACACCGTCGATTCCATGGTAAAATCTTTTTTAATTTCAACGCCCGCAAATTACTATTGAAAATTTGGTTCTTACGTATTATCGGACCCCAAATTTTTTTTCCATAATTTTAGGTTTTCTCATGAAATTCTCTCTCTCTCACACATGAAATTTGAATTTAATAATGTTTCTCACTGTTTTTATACAGTTCTCCACTTTCCTCAACATCATTTATAACATAATTCTAAACAAGCGCAATTGGTGGTGGGGTATAGCGACCCCCCAAACACGTGTTGAAGCTGGCTGGGAAATCGGAGTTTGGTTTAGACTTAGAATTTGACTCGGAGACTTCAATGCGTGTTGAGGGTCGCTATACCCCGCCCACCCCCAGTGAAAATGTCTAAAACTGCACAAAAACATTATTAAATTTGAATTCCCTGTGAAAACCTAAAAAATCATAAAAAAAATTTTGGGGTCCGATAATACGTAAGAACCGAAAATCTTTGTATAAAGAATATTTCTGAAAATGCTAAATAAAAAGCCTAGAAATGCTTTTTTAGTAAAGCAAACTTTAGTGAAATAATTCAGGCTCATAATGACGAGTGACTCGACGGATGACGCGACGAGGAAACATATTGACGCTGTATTGAAAGAGACCGGTTTTCCCAAAGATGATGTCATTATTTTTAAACAAAATGAAGTGCCGACAAAGGATTTTGAGGGAAACGTGTTAATGCGCTCACGAGATGCTATTGTGACGAATCCGGATGGAAACGGCGGAATTTATGAGGCCATGAGCTCACACTTGGAAGGTTTGGAAAAGCGTGGTGTGAGGTACTTTCACGTGTGTTCCGTCGATAATATTCTAAATCGCATAGCCGACCCGAATTTCATCGGTGCATGTATTGAAAGAGATGCCGATTGCGCCGCAAAGGTTTGATTACAAAAATAGATTTTTTGTAGCATTTTTTGTTATGATTTTTGTTTTTAAAATTAACTATTTTTGAATTTACTTTGCTACCTTACCTTTTTCGGAATAACCGTTCTACCATTTTTACCCGTCATTAAAATATTTTAAAAGCCATTAAAAGATTTGCGCATGATTCTACTTTACAGGTGGTCGAGAAAACAGAACCAGACGAGGCGCTCGGCAATCTTTGCATTAAGGATGGTCATGTACATATGCTAGAGTATTCTGAAATTGGTCCCGAAATGGCCCAGCGCCGTGACTCTAATGGCAAATTGTTCTTGCGCATGGGTAGCATTGCTAATCACATTTTTCGAATGGACTTTATGAAAAGGGTTTGTGGTGACAAAGAAAATGGTGTGAAGCCCGTTGAGCTCTTGTATCACGCTGCGAAAAAGAAGGTGGCTTACTTCGATGTGAAGACGGGAGAGTTAATCAAACCGACTGAGCCAAATGCTTATAAATTGGAGCGCTTCATTTTCGACGCTTTTTGCCATTCAAAGTAATTTTTTTTAATTTGTCATGATAAAAGCGCAAAAATCTGGTGTTGTTGGGTGAGAAGTCATCATGAATTTTTGATCGCGATGTTTTGATATAATTTTAATTTTTCCAGGAGTTTTCTCGTTTTTCAAGTTGCGGTAGCCGAAGAGTTCAGCCCGTTGAAGAACAGCGACGATGTGGGGCGAGAATGCCTAAGAACGTGTACGCGCGATCTTGCGGCCTTACATTCGAAGTGGCTCAAAGAAGCCGGTCGATGGGAGAGTTTGAAGAGGTACGATCAGGATAATCTCAAGATCATCATTTCGCCTCTGGTATCGTACATGGGCGAAGGACTAGTGACTGACAACACCAATTTGACAAATATTGACGAAAGTTTGCAGGGAATAGTTTATATTCGTAAGTAATATCACTTAATTTTAAATATTACTATAATTTATTAAATTATTAAATACCCAATTATTAAATATCGATTTTATAAAATAGTTAATTACGTATTTTTTTGCTCAAAAAAAAAAGTCGAAGAAAAAGCATTCCCTTTGTTGCCGGTTGGAAATGTTAATTTACACAAATTTTCAAATAATGTGGCCTAATTATTTTTATGAGCGGAAAAGGGTTATGGAGAAAAGTTCACATATGAACTCGATTTTTTGAAGACAAGAAAGAACCCAGAAGAAAAGGTGCCAACGGTATCAACAGTGAGGAATCAACGGTAGAAGTGGAGTGGACGTGTAATGCGCACATAAAAAATATTTTCCTCGTTTTTATCTTTTGTTCTAACGTGGGTTCCAAATTTTTTTCAAGAAAAAATGTTATGAAAAAAGTTTGCCTCCAGGAACTTTTTTTCTAAACAATTACGTTGCTAAGAATTGGAAAAATTAATTTATTCCATCTAAATGAAAAATTCATTTCCAGCTTTCATACAATGTAATTGAAGGAGCAGAATATCGTCTGTCAAATTTCGCAGCTGAAATATTTTAAGAATTCTCATTTCGATTCGGCTGCTCGTCAGTCTGATGTTGTTTTGTCTCGGAAGGGATTGCCTCTTTCGTATGTTCTGTTTCATTTGAAGCAGTTGGAATTATCACTGATGAATCGGAATTTGATTCTTTCATACGTCCTTCGTTCGGATAACCGAATTGGTGGGCGCTTGTTGCCGCCGGTGTTTTCGCTGGTTCATTGACGGCCTCAATTTTCAAATTGCCAATTGTAGTATGATTGACTCCGTCACTCGGATTCTCGTTAATCGAATAGTCTTTTGACAATACGTTTTCTTTTTTGTCTGTATTGGGAGTATCCTCAATAACATCAACAATGTTGGGAGCAATAAGTTTCTTTTGGTTGTCAGCAGTAGCATCACCATGATGTGGCGATACAATATCATTATTCGTTGTTTTAGTTGATGTTTCAGTGTCTGCCCTCTTACTTCCTTCTTCGGGCATTTTAGGAGTAACTGCTGTCGTTTTCGTAGCTGCAGGTAGTGGCGGCTCCACTTTAGCAGTTGTTGTTTTATTTATCGATGGATTAGAGGATTTTGTTGTTGATGTATTGTCTTTAGAAGAATTATTTGAAATGTGGTCAACCTAAGATGAGAATCATTATTTAATTATGAGATAAGCGTATCAACCCTGCCGCTCATAATAAATTTAAATATGTATTTCAATAAATAACTGACTTTAATGTTATTTTCTCCCTAATTTCTTAACGAATGTTCTCAAACACATATGAAAGAGATTAACCTGTTTTTGTTGAATCTCGGACGTGTTTCCTGCTGGAAAACGAAAATCTCTTCGAAAATCAACATTTTCTCGATCTTGTACAAAATCAGGTTCCGAAGCGGCGTCATCCGATAGGTGAGATGGTTTCGAAATTTTCTGAGGATGGGATTCTTTTTTTGTGTTTATACTTTGCCTCGGACGCCTTTCTACTTCGAGTTTTTGTCCTGCAACTAAATTAAAACATAAGAAAGTGCTTAGAAGTATTTGGAAAATTAAAAATATCCAACAATAGCTATCTCTTGTGATTCTAAATTAAGCCATGGCTTTTTCAGTCTTAGCCTGAAAATTTGGGGTACAATAACTGGAAAGGATCAAATTCTTTACTTCAAAATTTCGGACCTGTAATTTTGTAAATGTTCAGTTTCATAAAATCGGTTTGAAAAGTTTCGAAATTGTTGACTTCAAATAAATGTCCTTGTATAATTTTTAAAGCCAACTACGGATTTTATAAATAAATTTACGCTACAATGTATATTTTTACTATTTACATTAAAAATGAGGTTGATGATGTTTTGTATAAAAACTGACCGGATTTTTCCGTTAACGTTATTGCTGATTTTGAGTCTGGAAATTTTGCTCCGTCTTCAGTACGCTTTGCGTCATACACTCGTTGATCGGCCTTTAAGCGGTTTAAGTGAGAAAACTCGCGCGGAGTAGACGAACCAAATGCCCAACATTTAGATCGGCCAACTGAAATTAAAACTTAAATGGGGCCTTGTTTTTTACTACCTGCAAGATCTATAAAATAAATCATGTTATGCGAAATTGGGAAAAATTTTTTATGATTATTAGGTATATAATTATATTATGTATGAGGTGAGGTACGTGACGAACCTGCATCCCCTGGAGTAATTGAGCGCGCCTGGCGCATATAATAGGAAAGATTATGATCATGACCAGTACTCTTTTTCTCTACATTATTTGCATCGATTAAACGTGAATGCCGTGTGACTTTAACAATATGCGAAAGTTCACGTGGCGTGGAAGATCCAAAGGCAAAATTTTTCTGTGGTTCAAGTAAATTGCGTGACGTGCTGCCATTTTGGGCCAACTTTGATGGTGAAGATATTTTCTTTGTTGGTTTAGACGTCACCGCCTTGGCCGAATCAATTTGAGTCTGCTGAGGCATTTATCACATAATTAATTAAAGCATTAATCGTGAAGAATACGCTAAGGAATATTGCTAAAAGTTAACAATTGCTCGAAGTAATTTCAAGTCTACTTTAAAATAATTTCAAAAACTGCAAATGTGTTCGAAAAAAGTTAAGAATCGGGAAATAAAAAATAACTAAAAAATTGATAGAAATTTAATATTCTGTCAACCTTAAATTTTCAAAAAGATTGCTTGCTAACCTTCAAATTAGTTCAAAAATGACAGACGGCCATACATCATTTTATTTTAGGCTAGAACAAAACAAAAAGAGCTTACGTAAATAATTTCAAACGGAATTTTAATTTTGGATGCAACAGTTATGCTTGAACGCCCTAAATAAAATAACGAAATTGAAAGACTTAGTTCCCATTCTAAAAATAAAAGTGTAAAAAATGGAAGTTAATGTGAAAAAAATGTGAAAATTATTAAAAAAAACATTCTGCGAAGTTAAGCAAAAAAAATGTTTAATCAGCCAAAAATTGGAAACAAAAATAAAAAAATTTTAGAATTTGACTTAAAAATTATTATCACATCGATACAAACGAAATTTGCCTTTCTATAAATTTTGCAATGGATTTTAAAGGGAGCCAAGCGTTGGTTTAATTGTGTATTTGAAGAGTATAAAATAGGCAAAACAAAAAATTCCTGAATCGATTCTCACGGGAAACTCAGAAACAAAAGAACAACTTTTGAAAACATTTTGTTGGCATTTACTTTGAAGAATTTCAGTAAAGTGGAAACAAATGGGAAAAAATTCAGAATAAATTGATTGTATGAATTACTAATTTCTTTCAAATGTTCGACACAATTTCACAGCTTTCAAATCATCTAAACGTTTCCAATTTGGTTGAATTTTTTTAAATAGTTTCTAAAGTTGCTAAGGAATTTGTTTCGCCTCGAAAATATGGAAACGCCGCAGGGAATTTTTAAACAAAATAGCAATAAAAGGGAAATTCATTGGACAATAAAATTGCCAAAAATTGCTCTTCAAAATTAAGATATGTGTAGTATGGTGAAAATTGTGTTTTTATAGCGAAAAGCTGCAAATAATTGTGGTGGTTGACCAAATAGATTTATAGAATTAAAATTTTTATTCATACCGCAGGAGTTGTTTTAGATTTCGACTCGACTTGTCATTTCGGTGGAAATAAAAAATTTTGCGTGCGTAAAAGGATTTCACTACAATTCAAATTGCCAATAAAAATTCTCCTTTCTGCATATATATGACAAAACCATAAAGAACTCGGCATTTTTTGTTTTTGTTATCCGAAAATAATGGACAAACTAATAAACCGGTGGCAGTGTTTTTGTGGAATGCGGAATATTTTAGCTTGAACGCAAAAGAAATAACGTGCAGTAGAGCCCAGAAGCAGCAGAAATTTCCCGGAGAAAATTGGCCAAACAATGAAGGATAACCATTAAATATTCCATGTTCCTTCTCTCTGCCGTCCCCCGCCGTCTTTTCTGCAAGTTTTACAAAATACGTACGTTAACGCTCCAACAAAACTATTTCCATTGTATTCATTTATTTCCGGCAAGTTCAACACTTCTTTTAGGAATACTGGTGAACGTTGAGACAATTCAGAGCTTTTTCCTCAAGTTCTTAAATTATTTTGCTTTTCGATCAATATAAAAAAAATTTGCAAATTTATTCTCGCACGAGTCCTAATACAAAACACAATCGAATCAACTTTTTACCTTTGCAATCGAACTCATGAAATGTCTAATAAAACAAAAAATTGACTGACTTTGCAAAAAACATGTAAAAAGTTGAATGTTTAGGCATTTAACAACCAATCGAAATATTATATATTGAATGCGTATAATAATAACGTTAATAACGGGATGAATTACTATGCAGGGATGGCGCGTGGTTGATGAAAAATTGCATCTCAAGAATTGGTTACTGTTGTGGATAACATTATAAAAATAAAAAATGAAATTCGAAAAATGTAGGAAAAAAACACAAAAATTACAATATTTTATTTCAGTGATGATTTCTAAATTAATTACAGCATTTATATATATATTTTTTTTATTGTTTTAAGATTTTTTGATGCAATTTCACTTTTTGACAGTTTGAAAACATTTTCCGAAAACTCTCACAAGACATTTTCTAAAAATTTGAACATTTTTGAACAAATATCGGTAAAAATCAACATTTTTCTATTGGCAATCGACAGTTAAAGATGGATAACTCCCCATAAAATCTGAGCATCTTTCCCAGCGCAATGTCGCAAAGACGGTTCATCAATTAATTTGGTTATGAATGAAACATTTTAGCACCAAAGATGTGAAAATCGCATTTAACCGTCGTGGTTAAATTTGGATTAGGGGTGTAAAAATTTTGTGAAAAATGGTGTGAAAATTCTTTTTAGCCTAATTTTTGATTTTCTAAAATTTCAAACCATTATTTGAACACAAAAAATTTTTGAGTAGGCTTTCAAAAGTGAAAATTTTAAAATTTATGCTCAACATATCCATTTTTCTAAAAAAATTTTACTTTTTGACTTTTTGTCGTAAAATTCTTAATTTTAAAAATTTAAAAGACACCAAATTTTCGATTTTCGAAATTAAAATTTCATTTTCCTTACTCCACTGCCTGCTCTAAACCGTCTTTGCCCATACAATTTTGTGGAGAACCATTTTTAACCTTCCAAACTGTCGATTGTCGATAAGAAATAATAGATCGGAGATTTTTAGCATACAAATGTTCGAGGTTAAAAATGTATCTCATACATTAAGGAAAAACAATATGAAACTAAATTTAGAAATAAAAAACAAACTAACTTATTTAAAACAATAAAATGTTTCTAAACAAAAGAAAGTGAACAGTCAAAGACGAAGTTTTCATCACCATACGCTTCATAGAAAATCTGATATAAAAATGTTAAAATGAATTTTGAAAAGTACGGGATGTCCAAATTAAAAGCTAAAAATTTGGTTCTTAAAAATCAACGTCAAGCCCCCCAAGTCACGTGCAAAAATTCGATCTAAACAAAAAATCGCTTTTAATATAACATAGTAACGAAAAAACGTTGTTAAGTTGTTAAAAAAACGCCAAAAAATTTATTAGCCCGCAAAATGTTTGTTAAAAACATTTACGATTTAATAAAACTAGCAAAATCCTCAACCAAAAATGAAATGAAAATGCATTTTTACTTGGACTCCCTGTATTCTCCTCGTACAGAATCGTACAAACGTTGTGCTTTTGATTATTAATTCCCAGAAGAATTAGAAAATCGAATGCTTACAAAGAAAAAAAATGAATTTTTTCACATTTCGATTTTATATTTAAAAATTAGTATAAAAGTTAAGTCGGTCGTATAATAAAATCAATTATATCATATAAAAACAAAAAATTCAATTGTCACAGCCTTAAAATTCAGCCTACTTGGGTGAATTATTCCTCTATTGCGCTCCCAGAATCAAGGCGACGATCATTCCATATAGACCCAACACTTCCGCAAAAATCAAAATCAGGATCATTCCTACGAAGAATCGCGGCTGCTGGGAGAGCGCACGAACGCCAGCATCGCCGGCGACTCCGATCGCATAGCCGGCGCCCAGACCACACATTCCGCAGACGAGTCCTCCCGCAAAGTGGCTGAAGCCCGCGTCGATGGTATACTCGGGACCGCCCGCCTGAAGCTTGCCCGAAATAATTACCGACACCACCAATCCGTAGATCGCCACAATACCCGCCATTACCACTGAAATAATCAAATTAGAAAAAAAGAAGAAATTTAATTAAAACAAAAATATCAATTAAATACCTGGAATAATCGCTTTCATAACAAGATCAGGACGTGCCACAGCCATCGATGCAATACCCGTGCCCGATTTGGCGGTACCGTACGCGGAGCCCGCAGCGGTAAAAATCATTGCAAAAGTGATGCCCAATGAACCAAAGAAGGGTCCGTACATGGCTTGTTCGGCCTTCTTCAACGTCGCCATGTCATCGTCAGACAATACCATTTTTGCTTAACCTAAATTATTATATTTTAAATCAAAAATGTTTTTGATTTACAGCATCCAAAAAAAATTCTTTGAAGTCTCTAAAAAACATTCTCCAAATTTTAAAAGCTGAAATTTCGCTAAAAACTGAACAAGATCGTAAAAGTCCGGATTTACAAAAAAGCACTGAAAACTTGCAGACCAAAGAGAAATAAGAGGAGATAGGCATAACGAGCAATATAGGTAAGAAGCGCGCATATGCATGTATGCGACAATCTGTACAGAATTTTTCAACGGCCAAAAACCGAAAAATGAAATGCAGTCGCGAGAAAAGAAACGCGTGCGCCAAACATTCACATTTGCACACATTCTTTTTCTTTAATCGATGATATGCGTACGCTCGCAACTGGATGTAGTTTGGTTCTACTCGCTTCTTTTCAAGTTAGTAGTTGTGAAAAATACAATTTTTATTTTTATAAACGTGTACATAAACCTTCCGAGTTTTTCTGACCAAAATAATACTAAAAATATTGTGCACAAAAATTTGCCACATAATAATCGGACCTCAATGTAAGTTTTTTTTCTAATATCGGAAAAATTTAGAATCATCAGAATAAATCACCCTTTACCTAGCAAATGATATTAAAAAATAAATTATTTAATTTATCAATTTAGGCAGTTACATGCGCCAAACGCGCTTCAAAGGAGCCGTTATTTGTACCCTGATAGCATTTATTATATGCACATGTACCATCTTGTGGATGCTCGATAACATCTATAAAAAGTATGTCTAAAAACTAGGTAAATTATTAGGTTTTTTGGCTATATCCTATTACCTGGGTCCCAAAAATTTTTCTCGAATATCGGAGGGTAAACCGTGGGCAGAAGAGTAATTTGAGCACTGATTCCGAAAATCACATCAAAAACAGGTTTTAAGGTGGTTACCACCCGAAAAGCCAAACTTCCATCCCAAGGCGAAGCCCAGTGTATCCCACCCCAAGAACCTTTTGGGCGATTTCGGGTGGTAACCACCCCAAACCGGTACTGGTTTAAAACGTAGTTTTAAAAGTTTTTGGTGTGATTTTCGGAATCCGCGCCTCAAATTACCCTTCTGCTCACATTTACCCTCCAATATTCGAGAAAAAAATCGGGAATCAGGTAATAGAATATAGTCGGTTTTTTAATTTGTTATTTTCAAAATACAAGTGGTCGTCATTTATACCACCAAAATACTCGTGATAAGTTATGGCTTATTTAAGTTGTCAAGCTCAAAAAAATCAGTCTCTATAAAAATTGTGAAATGAAAGCAATTTCACAATCGATCTACATATGTATGTATATATTTACATGTATGCGGAGTCTCATTCAACTTCGATCGATCGAAATTGAAATGGCAAAGTAATTCATTTCACTTCAATTTCTGAAGAAGAATGAAATAAAAATGAAATAATTTTAAATTTGCGCAAAAAAAATTTATATAGTTTCTTTTCCAAAAATCTGATGCACGCCGCGTTCAGCTAATGTAAATTTCGATGATGGGATTTTTTATGGTCCCACAGCGAAAGTAAATGTCTAT
>SAUE01000254.1:45318-59806 GCA_009724625.1 Deladenus siricidicola
TTAGATAGTACGATATTGAATAGAAATGGGTAGATTCAATATAAGAGAGCAGACCATCAGAGAAAAAGGTGGACTTAAAACTCCCCCACCCCCAGCGGAGTCCGTCGCTAGAATCCGCTTCAAAACAATAAATATAAACGGACGAAATAAACATACATATCTTTGACTGTTTCCCTCCGAAATCGTCCAAACATCAGAAACATGATCGTAAAGAACAACTGTGCAAATTTTTCATCCATAAGATATAACGAAGTTTTCAGCTGTACTCACATGGGATATGGATCGGAATTTTTTATGCGCTATGAGAAAGCAGATATATCTGCAGATAGAATGCTTTGGCATTCTATTTTTTTCTTTTGCTTATATTTTTTATAAGGCATCGATGCATCATAAGCAATTGGCATAATATGTAATTATAATAAAAAAAATCCAAAATCATATGATTGAGAGGTGGAGAAAAGTTATAAAAAATATTCTCAAAAATTTTAGCAATCTTTTATTTTTGTGGGTGAAGATGGGCAAAACAGGTATTTTCACAATGATCTGCAAATGTATTTGCAGATCTTTGTAAGCATTTGCAAATGAGTTGGCTCCAATAACTCAATTTTCATTCATTTCAAAAAGCGGATTTTTAAAAAAGTGTTTAAAGTAGTTGGAAAATGTTCTAATAAGTAAAATTCGGTTTTGAAAGTGACTAACATCTCGTTTTTGGACCCATTTGCAGAATTGAAGGTTTCATACTTAGGGTTTCGTCAATATATGAAAATGCGCGAGAAAACGAAAGCGGAATCAGTCGTAGGTTCTTAGATAGGCGTTGGTATTGCGTCAGTAGGAGAGAGCAGACAAACAAACAAATATTTTCAAGTTTTAGTTGTGAGGAAATGTTACTGACCAACGGAGACTGAACGTAATATTACCCGTAATATGACTGAACGTCTTTTTTGAATGCATATTTTTTGAATTTATTTATGCCAAAAATTTACAACAATAATATTTCAAAAATGCTTATTTTAAACTTTTTTAACTTAAAATTTAAAGGAGAAGAAACACGAAGTCATACTTGACGGACACCCCCATTCGGAATTTGATTTTTCTACCGCAATTTGATATATGTAGATGCCTTATTCGAAAACACGATGAAAATGTTAATATTTGTAGCCTTGATTTGCCCTTCCTAAAATTTCGAAATTATTATTGCATTTTTATAACCGACTACATCTTTTGTCTGATAAGATATATGTAAATAATTTTTTAGGTTAATTTCGCATGGAGATTGATCAATTTTTGGGCGATTGTTTTCATGAGGATTTATTTGAATCTACAAATTTTGACTTTTACAATCATAAGCAAATTAAGCGAAATGAACGATTTAACAGCATTCTCGAGAAACGCAAGATAAAGCGAGTCGAAGAACACAAAAGAAGAAAATTACGAATGAACTCCGATAAATTTCCTTTACAAAACGAAATTCCTGATCTCCGTGTATGATTTGCTAATTTTTCAAAGTAGGACGCTTATTTGATCTTTTATGGATTTTTTATTCAATTTCCGTAATTTTTAACGCATTTTGACAAAAAAATAGAATAAAGTGTAAAATTTGTAACTAAAATTTGCTACAATATAATATTATTTTAGATATGTATCGATCTCGCTTTTTGCGATTTAATGACCATTAAAGAACTAAGAAAACTTTCTCGACAACTGGGACGTATCTGGGGATTGCAAAAACGCTTTAAGGGTCTTTCTACTACTCTGAATTCGCCATCGACGTCACTTCTGTCCGAGTGCCGGAATATTTTGACGGGATTTGATAATTTCGGTTGGAATGTTACGAACGTATCAACTGTTCAAGAATTATTTCTTGACAAGAAGATTGTTTATTTGAGTCCTGACGCGAACTTAAAACCAATAACTGGTCTCTCGGATAATTGTGTGTACGTGATTGGCGGTCTTGTGGACGAGTCTGGTAAAGGATCTCAGACGAGAAGCAGAGCTGGTAAGCATCTTATAAAATCATTCAATTATTTGGTTGTTTTTTTTGTAATTAAAGATCGCTGTAGTGGGAATATTTTATTGCAGAGGAGGCGAAATTTGAGTGCTATCGCCTACCCATCTCTGAATTTATGCAAAAAAGTGTGAAGGGTACTTTTAATGTGATGCTACCTATAAACATTGTCGTAGAGATTCTTTGCAAGTTTGCTGAGAGTGACGATTGGCCGTCGACACTTGCCGAAATGGTTCCACGACGAACGGGCTATCGAGTCGTAACGTAATCCTTTTTGTTCGGCGTGTTGGAAATGTACATATTGTCAAATTTTATTATTGTTGTTTTATTTCATTTGAATAAAAAGATAATATAATTACGGATTTGTAAAGTACAGTTATATTCATTTAATATTTTTTTATTAAATGTTTGACAATATTGTTTTAAAGGTGGATATAAAAAATTGTTAGCATTATACTAAAGAAAAGGATTTAAAAAGGGAACGATCGATAGGAAGTTGTTTTTGACCAGAATTTGGTTTGTTGAAATGGTTGAATTTAGTTTTTAATTTTTTGTACGTTTAATTACTACACATTTTAGATGGAGGAGGATGACTTTTTTGGTGTAAATTATGTCAGTAGACAGCCAATTCCGGAGCATATTCTGCCGCGAAGTGCGTTATCTAAAGCGAAGGCGAGCGAAAAAATGGCTGATATCGGCTTTATTGATGCCAATTTTTTTCCGAGTTTTACCGAAAATTCCTCTGTGCCACCTGAGTCTGGATTTGATTTCGGAAGATCACTCAATAATTCACACAATGTGGAGGACGATTTTTTCACAGAATCCATTAATCGGTAAGTTACTTTTTTATTTCAATACTTTTTTTTGTTTTTTTACTCAGGTTTATAATTTTTTGGCATTTTTTCAGTTTATTTTGGCCAAATTTTTACTAAAGCTCTTCTTTTTTTGAAAGCGTTTTTTTTTGTCCAAATAGAATTTAAATACGGTTTGGCTCAATTTTTCGTGTAATTTTTTAAATGGTTATACCTTTGTTTTTTAATCAAACGTCAAAATCTTTTTTTATGGATATGAGTTTGTTTCGCGCTAAATATTTTTAATAAATTTTTAAAGCTGACTTGTTTGGTGAAATATAAACTTCTTTAAATGTTTTTCTTTTGTTTTTTTAATGAAATGTAAAAATCTTTTTTTGTTAGTTTTGCAAGTCAAAAGAAATAGAAAAAATGTAATTCCAATTTTTAAGGAACAATAAATCCGCTGGTTTTTTTGAGCCGCAAATAGGTCAAAACGTGCAGAATTTTGAGCAGGATATTGTTGAAGCTCAGGCCACTCATCCTGAGGACGGAATCAAAACAATTCTCAAATTGATTGATCCCGTGTGGAAATACAGTAGCGAAGAGCTCATTGAAATGTTGGCAAACCGTGTGATTTACGAGACGGGTATGCTATTTTTCAACTATTTTTATTGTTGTTATAGTGTTTGGCTAATTTTTGTATTGTATTAAGACTTAAAATATTTTGGGTGTGAAAATATTTTAGTCTGGCTCGGGCGATTGGGCCCGAATAAAAATTTTATGTGTCAAAAAGTTTTATGCATTTTGTTTTTTATTATTCAACAACTTGGAAATTTTAAATTCTCTTAGTTTAGTTTTTATTATTTTCGAAACGCGTTTTTTTCGCTTTTTTTCCGATAAAATAATTAAAAAAGGCTTTGAATTTGCTAAAAATACAATAATATTGTGGAAAAATATTTAAAATTATTATATTGTTTGCCTTTGATGTATCCTAAAATTGTTTAGAAGACGTCATTGCTTTTGATAAGCCATACCAAATGGCATATTCTGGCGCTCCGAAAGATCAAGCTCAAATGGACCGTCTGCTGGTTGGTTTAAAGAAGCGGGTGGCCAGCAATGCTGATCGTCTTTATTTGGTCTCTTCTTTGGATAAATCGTCTTCGGGAGTCGTTGTTTTTGCAAAGTAAGTATTTGAGCATTGATGCATTAGGGGAGGGTATTCCTCTTACCAAGAAAATTTTCACTATTTTAAAGTAAATCCGAAATAAAAATGAACATTTTTAGATCGAAAAATTTAGACAAATTTTTGATTGCTTCTTCATTCCGAAATATCACATGAAATTTTTCGAATTTGAATTTTATAGTACATTTTGCAAAATTTTAGAAATCGCGAGAAGCAAGCCAGCTTGAAAAAGTTGATCGCCGACGGACACGCACTTTTTCGATTTCGTGTTCTCGTTAAAGGCATACCCGAACAACCGAGAACTCGCATAAACATTCCTCTTATAAAGGTTTATAAATTGCGTGGACATTGATTAATATGTTTTTACATACTTTTGTTTTATAGCATTTATTTTATATTTAAACTAGGTTAAAAATTGACCGTTAGCATTTTTTCAGGTGCTAAAGGACCAGGACTCGAAATTATGTCCATTGAGCGGTACGGCAAGTAGCCGTGAAAAACTTTTTCATCTGGAAACCGATTGTCAACTTGTCAACGAAAATACGAGGGCCCACGTCTCTCTCATCGACGCACTTTCCAAGCAAGGTCGCCCTTTTTTGTTGATGATTGCATAGAACAACAGAATTTTGAATTTTCACATTGAATTGACATGACGTATTTCTATTTTAAAAGGTTTTGAATTTTTGTTTTAAGGAATTACGAACGTCATTCGAAGTCATATGTACTACGGCCTCAATTGCCCAATCGTCGGCGATAGGAAATACATAAAACGCGAAAAAGAATATACATCCACATTTGCTCAACTGCCGCGCTTCTCCGCCGAGGCGCTGCGATTGTTGCAGATTCAGCGGCGCGGTGACGTTCGCCAATTGCCGTTATTCATCCACCTGGCCGAGCTGCATTTGCCTTCGAGCGCTGGCGGAAAGTTTTCCATTGTGCGCGCGGAAATGCCAAAAGTCTTCAACTATGTATTAAAAAGGCTTCGATTGTTTAAGAAGTAAGAATTTTAGTCATTTTTAAAGAGTAAGAAATTAATCGTATAAAACTCTAAGTAAGATCTGTTATGGAATAGGGCGGAATATTTACTTTCAAAATTTCGATTAATTTTTTCAAGGAAATGTTTATTTTGGTGAATTTTATGATTTATGAAATGCGTATTTTTTAATTTGACTGAAAAATTGACTGAATTTATGCCAGAGGATGTAACAATATTTTTTGAATTTAAATATGATTGCATCAATTTTAAATAGGAAAATCAGCTGAAAATTGTATACAAATATTACGTTTTGATTTTTTTATATTTGTTTGTTGTTTTTGTTAGTTATTTTTTGCTACAAATAATGAACATAAAATATTTCATGAATTGATGCTGATCTATTATGTGGTTACTATAACCAAGCGTATTTTCTAAATTATTACTTTTGAAGTGGATTTTTTTTATTTGCGGTCTGTTCAAATTGGAGTACATTAAGGGAAGGAATATATGACGTAGATGTACAGAAACCGTCATAAGAATGATTTTATAATGAGCTTGCAGAATGATGCTTATAAGAGGCCTACGTCACTGAAGAGGCCACCTCTTCAGTGACGTATCTATGCTTTTTAAAGGGGATGAAGCTTTTAACTGTTTCACTCGGCAAATTCTTTTATCCTTGACCTGTCTAATGAATTAATATTAATATAGAATTACATAAACATGGCTCATCCCTGGTCTCAATTATTTATTTCGCCTAAAGTTTTACGGGTCGATATCGACTTAGCCGGTCCGTCCACAATCGATTTTACGGTAATTAAATGCACGGGTTCGATACGCGTCGGTCTTTTTTGTGTTCAGCTTGACAAATTGGATTGGAAGGTGCGGAAAGCCTTCGTTTGCTTCATACACACAAAAGTTAAGCACGCGCAGGTTAGCGATTATTTTTTATTAAGGACTCATGACTTATATTGTAACTTATGCTGATAATGGTAGTCCCGCACAATCAACCCTACAGTTCTTAGTAAAATCAATGTTCCCTAATAAAAAATCTTAAACTTATAGATTTATGTATACGATAGCTGTGTAAAATTTTTGGAGGCCAAAAAAGTATCTAAAACATTCAAAAATAATTTTTTTCGGCTTTTTTTACTATCCAAATTACGGTGCTTTACCATATTAGACGGTTGAAATTTTTCAAATTATTGCTTAATTTTTATTTAAATCTATTATTTTATTGTTTAATTTTAGAGAATTGTACTTTCCATGACAGTAAAAGCGGGTGTCGATGAATCTCACATCGATAAACCATGGTACTTGTACTGTTTAATTGTGCGTTATATTTGGTATTTTTACTGTTTTTTCCAATTCTTTCAAAAAAGCCTATCACAATTAAAATTTTAACAATTTACAATTTTAAAATTAGTAATGTTTTGCAGAAGTTGAATTTTCTGCTGTTCTGATATAAATCAATCTAGGGACTACCGCGTAGAACGGCTGGTAAAAGAAGGCCTTTATCTTGAACATACGATGTGGACGCTGTCCACGTTCGGCGGTGCTCTATCGGCGATGGGAGACTTTGTTGACGAATTTGTAAGAATTTTTCAAGTACCCCCTTCATCCACTAAAATTTGTAAGAATTTGCAATTTTTTGAAATTTAGCTTATCCCAAATTGTTTTCGATACTGTACAAAAGTTAATTTCTAGGTGGAAAAAGCATTGAAAGTGTCTTTGAAACAGCGCAAAGTTGCTGAGCGTTTGGCTTCACCAATTCTTATATCACGTTGCAATATGTACATCGGATTGGCATTGGCACAAATGGGCGAATTTACTGTCGCGTTTCGAATTCTCAGGTAAAAATTGGTGAAAACGTGTAATTATGTAGAAATATAAAAAAATATATAAAATAAAAAATAAATAAAATCCGAACATTGCAGACAAGAATTTCGAAATGCGCAGGCGCTCGGTTCCGAGTTTTTAATGAATTGTGCGCGAGGACTGTGGGCAAAAATGTCATACATGAGAAAACACTGGAATAAAAAAATTACGTTGAATAGCTCAAGAAATAACGTTAATTGTTCGAAATTTTTGTTAAAATCGAATCATTTAGCTTCTGGGACTCCGATAAAATGTTAATTATTACGGTTACGGTATACTGATAATAAAATGAACGTTCGATTTTATTTTACATCCAAACATGCGCATAATAAATACATTTATGATTTCTAAAAAATTAGATTACATCGAAAATGTCTCGTTATTATTCTCGTCTATTGAACTATTGAAATTAAAATTCAACGGTCTCTCTGCAGAAAATGTATTGTTTTTCTCATTGTATTTCTTATATGGGTTAACTGTGCATATAGAGAATGGTAGCTTCAAGGGGATAAATTCGGTATGATTCGATTTTGGCGTTTTGATTTCTTCGTTGTTGTCGTTGATGTCATTATGTCGTCGATAATTATTGTCATTTTCGTCCCGATGCGCGTGGTGCAACAACTTGGAAGAAGTTTCCAGCTCCATGGCTGATGCCTCGCTCGATGAGGGTGAAATCGAAGAAACGGAAAGCGTTTTGCGTAAATTACAAAGCGAGATTTCATTGATATGTTTAATGTCGAATTTAACTTTCTCGGCATTATTGAAAATGTCATTGTTTTGACGGGGAATGTCCATGAATTTATAGACCAATCGCTGCCCTTCAACTTTTTGGAGGATGCCTCGTTGATAATAATATCTAAATTTAAATTTCATTGATGTTGAAAAAATTAGCCCTACAAACTAGCCTTAACGCTCGGCCCATAGTCTCGTAGTTCATGCCAGGCTTATTCTTATGCATTCCCCAAAGCTTCGAGACAGCCTTCGAATCTACGAGCTTGAAAATTCTATTCTGATAATCAAGCCATTTGATGTATTTTGGCGAGTATTCCTTGTTCTGTAGAAGCTGTAGAAGGAACTCCCAAAGATACGTTACGTGTCCTAAACACTTTATTATAACAAATTTTGTGAGCAAAAAATTAAATTGTGTCACCTTCTCTACTTCTTCGTATTCCAAGAAAATTGGGTATTTGATGAGAATCCGTGGAGGCCGACGAATCGTTAATGTGCGTGAATGTCTTATTGTGAAAAGCAAGTGGAGCAGGTTCACTAAAACGGCGACCCAAACAGCCAGTAGAAGTCGAGTTGTATTTACTGTCGATATTATAATGTTGTTGTTGACTGTGCAAATTGTCAGCCAAAGCTTGAAAATATGGATGATGCCGGTGTTTGATGTACGGTACGAATGCATATCGCTGATTTTGGAACACTTTCGATATGTTATTGAAATTTTGAACTTGTGGCTGATTTTGTGTGAGGCTGGAATCGGGAACGATTTTAGATCTAGAGAGTCCGGAATTTTCGACCGTTGAAGCGCTATTATCATTGGTCTCATGCGCGACGTTTTTTTCCTCTAAACACACGGAAGTGGGTGCAGCAGATATTGCTGCACGTTGACATGATATAGATGAGTCTTTACTCTCTGCGCCCAAGATCTCTTCATTGTGTATCGAAAATTCGCGACCATAATGCAGGGTAGGTAGCAGATGATTAGCGGATGCTGAGGTTAGTGACTTCGGCTGTTTATTGTCTTCGAAATCTTTCAAAGTATTTTCCTTAGCTTTTCCGTGTTTTATTGCATCATCTGTAATATCGTTCAGCTTTTTAAGATCCTACTGTATTTTTTTTTCAAAATTATCATGTAACAAAACCAAATTTACTAAAGACAACCTATGTATAACACACGAATACATATTTTCAGCACGAAATCTCATAATGCAGTTTTGGTTTCAAAATTTACATGGCGTTGGGCCACCGTGTTTCGTATTTAGATTTTAAGAATATGTATGTTTTGTTTTCAAGTACCCAATCACATCATCTGTGCGACAAAAAATTTACTTCCTCAACTTTTATTCAAATGTTTTTGTAATGTTTAAGTTTAGTTTGAATTAGTCGGTGAAATTGAAAAGAATATAGAATGAACTCCGTTACTTCAAAATCATTAATACGTGAAAAGCAAACAAATATTAGCGAAAGTGATAGAACATCACAATTTTACAAAATTTGCTTGACCGTTGCATTATGTAAGCAAGAGAATGAAAATAAAAGAAATGACCCAATGTAAAATGGTCAAAAATTGTGAAACTTACTACACTGCATACAAGTAATTATGTTTGCACCATGAAATAAAAAGTGAACTTCATTTTAGAAAATTAAAATGACAAAATAAAAAACTTTAAAAAATTGAAAAATGAATTGAAGTGAAGTCTTCTTTTGAAATGGAATATATTTTGCATAATAAATGAATTATTCTAAACATCATTAAGATGGTCACCACTTATTTTGTTAACTCACTTCGTTTCACTTCCTTTTGCTACTTTTTCCAATTAATTATAATAAGTTATGTCCTTCACAGCTGTTTTTGTACATATATTAATTTTCATCAATTTGATAAAGAAATTATTGTTTTAGAAACACAACAACATTGAATTGAAAAAAGTTGCCATGGCTTATTTACAAACATCTGAAAAACCAGTTTAAATTGTATTCCGAAAATTAGTATTTATTTTGTCGTTAAAATATGATTTTGCATATTATTCATAGAAAGTGAAAGAAGACGGTTTTCCTAGCCAGCAAACAAATATATTAAAAAATTGTTTTTATTCGTTTATTTTTTCACGTTTACGAACGAAAACTGGAAATATGACTGTTGTGAAAGGTGCACAAAAAATTGCCGCTGAAAACTTGAAAAATTCTTGCTTACAAGTTTAGTGCGAAAGGATTACAAGGAAAACATTTTTAAAAAATTTATGAACAGGGACGGGACGAGGGCATATGTATCGCTCCTATGCAAAATATTTTTTTAGGAAATTTTTCAGATTTGTTAGTGTCAATAGAAAGGTCGTTGAAAGTTTCCTCACAACATTATTAATTTTGACCCCAGATGTTTGTATGTAAGCCTTTAAAAACAATTTTGGGCGTACGTTCATAAAAATTGTTTTTTTTTGTTGTTGTTAACTTTAATTAATTTATCCATCCAGATAGTAATTAGTGTTAAAATTATTATTTGAGTCGATACCAAATACGTATTGAATTGATCATACCGTATTGAATTGATGATGTAGCGTAGGGTAGCTTAGGACTGCGGGGAATGACGACAGGATTCAAAACTAATTCTTTTGAGTATTGCAAAGGTAGCTCTGTGCCAAGACCAGAATCGGAGCTAGACGAACTTGATGGAGGCTTGGAATGCGACAAATTCATATGCACCGTAACATCTGACATTGTCTGCTGATAGCTCGCAGAAATAGCTTGCAGTAAACGGATATCATTAATCCTAGAGTTAATCAGTTCCCTTAAAATGGAACATGTCAACTTATTTTCTTCCAATTCGCGAAAATCTCCATTCACGAATTTGTTGATAAAATTCTGATCAAGGGGATACTGTACAGGCGTTATACACTAAAAGTTAACTTTTAAACCGTGGATTTTTATTTTTTTAGATAAATATTTACTGCTAAAAATAAATTAGTGGGTTAATTACAACCCTAAAAATAATAACTCAATGACGAAAAACAACGTTATCATTATATTAGCTAACCTGTGCTGGTTGTGTGATCAGATATTCCGACGATGTTGTAGTAGTGGGCGGTACCATTACTGCAGGATCCGGCAAAAGACATGCGGGTGCCGATGTGCGACGATTCGTAAGATTAGGAATCACGTTTTTATACTTGAGTAAGGAAGACAAATAATTTGGAAAGTCAGTGTTGTATTCTATGCTATTCCCATTAACATCCGTGGATAATTGCTCGCTGTCACTACAACAATTTTTCGTATGCGCCATAACCGGCAAATGTTGAGTTTTGTTTAAAAATGTTAATAGGCCATCAGGACATTTCATTTGTGATGTGATAGAAGGTTTTGAAGAAAAAAGAAAAGCGGGTATTGAATTGATAGTTTCATTTATGACCGTAATCGGTATGCGAGGTATCGGCCGAGCAATTTCCGAGTCTTGAAATTCGATGTTTTCGGTAACTGAAAAATCCTCAAAACCTTTTCCAGAATGCTGCTTTTCGGTAAAATCCAAAGGTCCAATATGAATGTCTTGAATGATTGGCTTGCCGAACTTGTGATATTCAACCGCATATTTTTCATCAAACATTTTTTTTAAACTATTACTTAAATAACTTGAATATTGACCCTGAGCATCCGAACTCGATCCAATATCACAGTTATTGTTGCTGTCCACCAAAATAAGTTCCTGTTTTTGTAGATTCATTCTCTTTAAGAAAATTAGGAATTACCCCCAGAAGAAAATAAGAATTGGAAATGGAGACAATACGAATTGACAGTCGCTTCTTTTTAATCGGGTATTCAAAATTTGCTCACTTATCCTTACGTAAAAATACGGAGCTATGACAGTTAGCCGAGTGGGGTGAGAAAAATCCTCATCGGCTACTTTCATGCGTACAATAATAAATAGCAAAAAACGATGAACGACGATAGGGAAATGAAATTAAGAGGATAAACCACACAAAACACGATGACCAATGGTCCTTTCTCCACCTTTATTTCCTCGTTTTCACTTTAAATTTTTCTTCGTTGTGAGTGATCATCTCCGCGTAATATCAGCTCATTCAGCATTTTTAAATTACCCCGTTCCACCCCCTTTATCCCATCTTCACATCGTGCTTACTTTTGCTTTCTTACGTATGTAAAAGTGAAAAGTATAAACATAAAAAAGAAGAAAATAAATTTTTATTTAAAAAATGTTGCACGCTAAATTTTCCGATTTTAATTGCAAAATATTTTCTTCTTTGAACCGATTTATATAAAACTTAAAATTTTTCGTGCTGCTGTCGTAACAGGGCGAACCTATTTTCAAATATCAATGGAAGCTCAATAGTTTCGTTATGTTAGGGAAATTGTTTTTGAGCTTTCCATTAATATTTGGCAATAGTCTTCGCCAAATTGGACCAAAATCGTTGTATAATTGAATTCTACACAAACTTCTTTTAATAAATTTGAAGTCAATTCAAATGAAAATACAAATGTTTTTTCAGGGACGAATTTTGTGAGAATTCAGTTTTCAAAGTATTTATTTTCTCTAACATTTAAAATTTCAATGTGGATTAAACATATCAGACACACTCCCCCTCCGTCTAAAATTGGTTGCAGGCTAAATAAATCTGAGATTATGTTTGAGAGCCACCAAGAAAACGGATTCGGTAGGTTGTTTGATGAATTCATACATATGGCACCTTAATGCGAATAGATCGTACATAATCCGCTCTCGTTCCCACGAGCAACCGATAAATCTTGTGGCAAGATGATCTTATCCTTTCTTTTTTGCCTTCATTGTCAAAACTGTCGTCTTCGCGCGGAATATTAGCGAGAAATTTTGCTGTATTAGAAGAGGTAACTGAATTCTCAATGGTAACAACCGGTGATCCGAAGGTTGGTTCACGGAGGTCAAGCAATGTTTCGAAGTGAAAATTTGGAGTAGAAGTAGAATTGTCGGAATCTTTTGAATTCGTTAGTAGATCCTCCAGACGAAAGCGAAGCAAAATTCCTTAAATAAAAATAAAAAAGGATTTATATTTCACTCGCCACACCAAAAGTTTGTACCATTTGTTGAGAGAAGGAAAACATGATTGCCAACAACAGTAGGAGATCGAACGGAAGAAAATTCCATATCCACATTAACAACTTTGAATAAATTCAATTCATTCACGGCTGTGCGCTGTAATACGAATAATGCACGGTCGTGGGACAGAAGCAAAAAACACATAAGCGGGTTATTCCGGTAATTGTTGACTATTGTGGGCGCGTCAAAAAATGTCGATTGTAGACTTAGTTCGAATGCCTAAATGTCATCCGCAATAAATAAGGATTATAAGCAAAATATATACTTCAAAAGTACGAAAAGCTTCACAAGTTTTCATTAGCTACTAGTTTAGTTGTTGGAAAAAAATATAAAATGTTTTATCCGAAAGAAAAATGACTGACCCGTACACCGCTTTCCACTTCAAACAATAAAATCGTTCCACGTACTGTAACGACAAGAACACACTCAGATTCCGATAAATTACTGGGAAGGAGGACGAGATCGGAGAAAATGGGGCCATCAGCTTGCGCGTGCCAGAGAACGTTGCGAGCAGCCTAAAAAACAAATATGTAAAAGTCAAAATTAATAAAAAAAAATTTTACCCTTTCAAAACAAATAACAAAGCCCGCTAATGTTGCGGTTATTATATACAAATTCGCATTCTTTGATTTGGAACGTGCAATAAGAGGCGCAGCTCTAACAAGTCCAACTTTCCGTTGTGACGCCGATATATCTAACTTTTGTAGTAACGGTAATTCATCGGAATCTTCTTCAATCTCAAGAAAATATAGAAAGCCGTCGTACGAGGCAAACGCAATTATTTCAGATTGAGGATAATTTTCAAAAATTATGGGCGGTGCACGAATTTCGCCTTCAGTTTGAATGCATCCAAATAATTTGTGCCCGTTTTGTTCAAAAACATATAGCGCTCCGCGAAGAGTCCCTAAATTTCTCAAATTACAAAAATATTAAAAAAAATCACAACAAATAATGTTCAAATTTCAGATTATTTTTGCATCAACGATAAAAAATTCAATAGATAATAACACAAAAAGTTAAGAAAAAATCACCAAATACTACGAATCGTTTTCCCACGGCGCATTTGGCCTCAATTGGTGCAGAGTTTTTTTCGTCAAAGCTGAATATGACAGTTCCAGAAATATAATCATAACAACGAAAAAATCCTGCATGCGAGCCCACATAAATCAGCGGCGACTGCCCAATTGAAGTTAGGAGTGGAGAGGCGTCAACGCATTTCTTTAAATTAGCTGCCCAAACATTTTCGACGATTACTTCCACGGACCGCTCCGTAAACAAAGTGGAATTATTGCTCAAAAGTCGCGCGCCGAGCTGTGAATTTTCGCTATTCGCCAATGAATCACTTCGGTTGAAAACTTCCGTAATTATTTCCAATAAACTTTTCATATTCGTACGTTTTTCGTCCAGCAACAACTGAAGTAAAAGTGCAGGCGACCGCAACTCAGCATCTAAAATTGCGTATTCAATTTTCAATACAATAAATTTTCAAAATCACCAATAAACGAATATTCCATGCTCTTCTTCATCGAATCCTCAATGATGAAGGCCAACTCCGCAATCTCCAAAGAGCCGAGTCCAAAGTTACGCAAAGGCATCTCCAAATGTTCTTGCGTCAGCGTAATTTTGCGCAAACTTTTGAACAGTTTGCAAAGAAAATCCCACGCAGTACCAGAATTCATCGATAGGAATTCATTTCTTGCAAATGCAATTAGCCGTTTGTCGTCAATTTTTCCTAAAAATATTTTAACCACTCAAATTCGTGTATTCTTTCTAGCCAAAAATACAGGGTGACCAGAAAAAACCCGGACAAGTGTTTTTATCAATAATTTATTAATAAATGAAAATTCCATAA
>SAUE01000254.1:64727-75386 GCA_009724625.1 Deladenus siricidicola
GAGTCGAATAAGTATACAAAAATCATATGTCGTTTGAAATGCGGGGAGGACCGCAAAAATTTTTTTTANCCCCCCCCCCCCCCCCCAGAATAGTTTTGAAAATCTTGGGGGGGGGGTAAAGTACAGTGACCCCTTTTTTTGAAAAATTTACGAAAAATCGGCCGCAAAATTTAATCGACCGCGGAGTTTTCGTAAATCGTAAATTTCTCATACATGTATATGCATATGATGCTTGTCGCTGCCAAATCTTTCTTTCAATTACTTTTTTTCAAATTTTAAATAATAAAAAATTCAGAATTTCTGCTCGGAACCTTTTTTACTCTTGGATTTGAAATTTGATGATATTTCTAAACTCGCTGAGCTGACTTATATGTATTTTATACAAACGATTATTTTTGGCAAGTTCATGGATCCTGGTTTCACATTGGAAATTATCTACCAAGTATTCAGCTAAATTGGCGAATTTGTTTGACTGCGACCATTTCAGATGTCATTCGAAAGTTATTGGTGCATATAATCCAAATTTCCAATCAGTTTTTTCGGAAACGCAAAAAACTTTGATTTTTTACACTGAAAAAGACTAGGAAATCACAAGGAGGACTCCTTTAGTGCGATTTTAAGACTCAAAAAATTTGTTTTTTCTTCGAATCGTTTATTGAAGAAAAAAATGAATTTGACGATATTATCTTAAAATCGAGCTACCTTGGTGCCCCCTGCGGTTTTCTAACCTTTGAAGAGTACAAAGTGAACATGTTTTTCGTTTCCGAAAAATTGATTGGATATCTGGAATCTGCACATCGTCAGCATTCGACTAACATGTAATGTGTGCAAAACGGTCGTTGTCGCACATTCGCCAATTTTCACAAGTATTCAGCTACACTAAAGGAAAAATAAGAGTTCAGTTGTACTTTTTGGGGTATAATTGATTAATAAAGCTACCATCCGAAATCGCCCAAAAACTTGCTCATAGGTTTCCAAGTGCGTTAAAGAAAGAAAACTAAAAAATGAAAAATAACTAAACACGGGCATGCGACGTCGTGCTTGCGAGTTAGGCTACTTTTTCCCTATGCGGAGCCTGAGTTTTAGGTGAATAGGCAAGTCTCATAATATGTGGAGCTGAGACGTATTCATATAATTTTATTTGAAAAATTGGCTAAATCGGAGAATCCGGTCACCAAATGTTTTGAGCCCAAAATTGTTTTATATCTTTCCAAATACCCTAAAACCGATAATATTGGAGCGCGGAAACATGCAAAAACCCCTTTTTACACTTGATTTTACTTGTGTAAATATAATAAATAAGGAATTTATGAACCATTTTTGATCAATATTTTGGGTTTATTAATTTTAAGAAAAGTTCATTTGAAAATTTTGTTTCTATTACCAAACTTTTTAGTTATCATTTCTGATTCTTTTGGCTCGCCATAAAACGCGTTGCTCACCGCTAGTGCTGGGATTTGAATCGGATTCAAAACGTTCAAGTTCTGACACTGCTCAGCACGTAGAAAAGATTTTATCTCATCTTTATTCCGTTAAAATTTACTACGTAGTTCACTGAAAATTGACATTTTTAACACTTTTCTCTCGCTTTTTTCTATTTTTTTCGTACTGAAATGTTGTTTCCGCAGCGAAATAATACTAAATTCTTACTCAGCGCTATCAAAAACCCACAAAAAACATCAAAAATGTAAAAGTGGTTGGTGACCGGATTCTCCGAAAACTCCGAAAAATGTACTTTTTTATAAAAATTTTCTTTTGAATTTTGTTTTTATTGAAAATATTATTTTTATGCTGGGCTAGCGAAATCTCTTTTTGCGCACAAATATGCATATTAGTACCTTTTTTCATTAATCGGTTGATGCTTTTTTCAGCTCTTTTTAAGAATGACACAGTATTTGTTGAACCACTGGAAGAACAGCGAACACGGACTATTGGATGCGACACATTTTGCGCTAGTTATCGCGGATGACGACAATAAATACAAGGACCAAGCGCTCATCATCGAGGCTTTCAATGACTGGAATCTTTTAACACCCGTCTGGTTTCAGGTAATTTATGAGCAAAAAATTAACGAAAACGAAAGTTACAAAAAAACGTGAATGTGCGTGAATTTTTAGGAGCTTTTTATTTATTTTTTTGAATATTTTCTTTTTAACTTTTAATTTTTAACACATTTAAAACTTAAAAAATCAGTTTCTTAGGAAAAATAAATTTTTTGAAGGAATAATTGGTTCAAAAAAGGAACGCTAAAACCAAATTTCTTTATTTGTAACAACAATTTTTTTTGCTGGCAAAAGTGAAAAAGATGGATGAATATGGAGGTAAATTTTAAGTTTGAGGACCATAATTTTATACAAAAATGTTTTGGATGAAATAAGAAATTTAGTTGGTGGATGCGGTGGAAAATCTCAAACGTTTGGCTCAGACCGAGGGTTTTCCAGCCGCAAATGCAGCGTGGCTTTTGGCGTCAAAAATTCTATACTTTTCGCGCTCTAACGATGAGGCGATGCGCTTTGCATTGGCGGCCGGCGACGCATTCTCCATCCATCCGCTAAAAGACAACGTTCAGGATGCAATGGTGATTTTTAGAGCTATTTTTTAAGAACTTTTTTTTTATTTTATGGGAAATTGAAAATTGACCATCTCTCCTGCCACATTTTCTTTAATTTCTTGTTTGATAGAACTACAGCTTAACTAGTTTTTTAACATTTTATTTTTTTAATTTAAACCGTAAAGACCCCCTCCAACTCTCTCCGAAATTGGGGATGAGGTTGCAAAGAGGCGATGAAAACTTGGGGTGCGCAAAAATTCGAAGACATCCAGGAGTTTAGGAAAAATTTATTTGAAATAATTAGCTGGAAAATGTGGGAAAATTTTGAAATGGGAAGGTTTGACAAGTATGATTTAAAAATAAGGAGAAAATCGGTTCATGTGCACATTTTTTAAATGATTTTTTTCCATTTTTAGTACAAGGAGAAAATGGTCGAACAGGCCATCGATCACTACAAGGAGATACGTGCGCGAAAGGCTGACCAAAACAGCGCAGAGCAGGACAAGCTCGTGCTACAATTGGAGCATCTCGTCGGTCAGATTTTCGAGCGCGCCGTGGCGGCTAAGGACTATCGGCTGGTTATCGGACTGGCATTGGAGTCGAACCGGCTCGACGTGATCAAGACTGTCATCGCCAGCGAGAGGACCGACGGGGGCCAGGTATTTATAGTCATATGACTTATGGAGAATGGCTTTCTCTTTGAAATATTTAATCTGTTATCGTAAGCTCGGAATGAAAAATATATTACAAATATCTCATTTTGTTTTTTGATTATTTTTAAATTTATTTTTGTTTTGTCTAAAAACGTTCCTGGCGTACTGGGGTAATTTTTTTTATATTTTTTATTTATATCTTCTCGGGAATGCGTCATTTTTCTTGCTTTTATTCAATTTCGCGCTTACGCACAAAAAATAATTGGAATTTTTTGAATCTTTTTTGGAAGTGATATTTGGGAGAAGAAAAAGTAACAGATATAAAAAAAGCAAAAACATATTCAGTTTCATCCTCCTGCGTCAGGGAGCCGGGTTATGAGCGTTTGAAATTTTAAAAATTACTCAAAAAAATTCATTCTTCCCTCATCTTTCTCAGATATGGTTCCTGGTAAAACATTTCACCGTAAAAATGTGTGGTATATTTTTTTATGAAATTTTATTCTTCTGGAATTTGAGATTTGAAATTTAAAAAAGGTCCACTTTGTTCTAGATAAAAAAATAAATTTTTGAAAAATGAAATTATTTTCATAATTAATATTTCATTTTTTAATTTTTAGTTTTTTGTGTTAATTATATTTTTA
Source organism: Deladenus siricidicola (assembly GCA_009724625.1). Lineage (NCBI taxonomy): Eukaryota > Metazoa > Nematoda > Chromadorea > Rhabditida > Sphaerulariidae > Deladenus > Deladenus siricidicola. Next base: position 68,573 of record SAUE01000254.1, read on the forward strand.
ATTGGTTAAATTTCAGGTGAGAACCGAGTTACTTTTCACCACACTGGAGTTCATCAGAACGATCGTGCGCGACGACCGAAAACAATCTTTCTACGAGTTGGTCATTGAGCTTTTCGGCGGCCTAATATTCAATATGGACTTTAACGGGCAATACGCGCTTCTTGAGGTTTTTTTGCTTTTATTTCAATTTTATTTTTATTATGTTGACTATTTCTCTTTCAGTGTTTGACGACGTTGGGCCGCTCTGACGACATTGTGAATTTTTTTGCCGAATTGGCGAAAGTGGAGGTATGTAACTTTTTTTAAAGAAAAATGGCTTAAAGTGATACTTTTTGCAGTCTAACAATTTGTGGAAAAGCATAGACATTCATAATTGAGGTTTAAAATTGTCTTTAGGAATCAGCCAAATTGGGAACAAATTTTTTGAAACTTTGGGGAAATGGAATTTTTTTCATTACTTCAAAAAATTTTATAATGAATAAGTAAAGGAATTTTTTGTTTTTCCTGGAAGAAAAAGATCTTTGCATTGTTTGTTATTTTTGGTGGTATACAATTGGAATAAACGAAGTTCTTTTAGGCTTCTCTTCTTACAACCTATCAACTGGCATTCGAGTTGAAGGAGTTCGCTTCACATCAATTTATCGACAAAATCTGTCTTGGCTTGGCGGCAATTGAGGGCGATGAGGCTGAAAAGGTTCGATTTGATTTTCTTTTTTTTAATGAAATTCTAAATAAATTGATGTCATGAAAAGAGTTTGGCGATTTTTTACTGTATTTTTGGTTCTTCTATTATCAGAAGAAAAGTATTTGGAGAAGGTTTTTAAATTTCGAAATACAAGAAGTTATAACAAAAAAAATGATTTAGAAAACGCTCAGCTCTATCCAGTCGATTCTGAAAGGTAGGGAGTCCGCGCGTTTCTATTTGCACTTTCTCGTTCTTCGCAACCAATCCGACCTCTCTGTAATCTCGCGTATTCGGGATTCGGTGAGAAATGCGTGCACGCTTAACGCGGCCCTCATTTCCAACGGACTTATGCACATGGGTACCACATCTGACGTTTTTCTTAGGTGAGTTTTTTTACAAATTAAAAAAATCTTTAAAAGTAAAATAAAGCTTTGTATATAATTGGTATGATTCTTTTTTCTGGGTACGTCTCTATGTTCGTTTTCAGTTACTACTACATAAACTTAGATATTGTCGGAATTTATTTATTTTCTAATGATTTAAAGGTTATGTATATTATTGAAATTAAATTTCGTTTTTTTGTACGATATTTTAAATTTTGAAAAATTTATTTTTAGTCTTGAAAATTTTTTATAGGGAAAATCTAAAATGGATTTCAACGGCTACAAATTGGAATAAGTTTAATGCTGTCGCTTCTCTGGGATTGATTCATAAGGTATTGGCTTTTATTTTTATTAGCATATTATAGTTTTATGTATAGCTTATTTTTTACAGGGAAATGAGGCGAATGCGAAAAAGATTTTGGAGCCATATTTGCCTAAGGAAAGCGAACAACAGGACATTTACAAATTCAAGGAGGGTGGCGCATTGTACGCATACGGTTGGAAAATTTAAATGTTTTATTTAGATATTCGAATTTACTGTACTGTAAATTTCAACAAATAAATTATTTAAAAAATGTTAAAATTGATTTTTGAAAATATTTTTGTGTCCGTTCTGTAATGTTTTAATTCTATAATTAGTTTGTTTTTAATGAAATCATGTGAAACAATAGTGAATGTGGTATTTTTAAGGATTGATTCACGCGAATTACGTTGGTGATGGTAAAGTTGTTGAATTTCTTACACAGCAAATTGATGTATCTCCAACACCGGCGTTCCGACACGGCGCTGCATTAGGCCTGGGTTTGGCGGCGTGTGGGACACACGACGAGAATGTTTATGCAAAACTTCGCGAGACGCTCTATTTGGATGAGGCGGTGACGGGCGAATCTGCCGGTCTTTCTATGGGAATGGTATGTATATAGGGTTTACCGTCATTTGCGGATTAATGAAATTTTTTGAGTTTTTATTTTTACGGTTATTAATTTTTCTTGGGCATTAAAACAAAATTCCGCACCAATTGTAGGTGATGGCCGCTTCCATGAACCAGACGGCCTTCCAGGAGATGCGGAAATTCATGCAGGAGAGTCAACACAATAAAATTCAACGCGGTCTTCAAATTGGTTGTGCCATGCTTGCCTTTGGTCATGGTGAAGCGGCGGAGGATTGGATTACCGGCTTGCTTGCCGCAAAATCCAACTCCGTTCTTCGACAGGCGGGCGTCTGGATGATGGCGATGGCTTATGTGGGTGTTGGTCGGCCGGCTGTCGTTGAGCGTCTTCTAGACTTGGTTGCTGTGGATCCCAACCAGGACGTAAAGCGCTTTGCTGTGATTGCGCTTGGCTTTGTGTTGTGCAAGTAAGAATTCTCTTATCGATTTAAAACTTTTAGTACGATTCATTGGGCAAGAAAATTTTAATTTTTTATTCGCCGTTGCAAAAATTACCTTATTCGTCCTGTTCTCAATTATTGGGTTTTGGATGGTTGTTCATATGTGATGTTTTTTTCTATATATGTAATACATTTTTAAACGGTTGGTTTAGTGATTCGGAACAATGCCTAGTATACACAGGAATGCTCGTTGATCATTTCAACGGTCATGTTCGATATGGGGCGGCAATTGCTATTGGAATTTCGTGTACTGGCTCCGGTCACAAGGTGGGTTGATGACTGTCTTATGAATTCAAAGAATAGTTTATCAGAAAGCGAGTATGAAAAGGTATGATTTATAAAAAATTATTTTCTTTAGGAGGCAATAGCGCAGCTCGAGCCGCTTTTGTATGCTAAAGAAAATTACGTGCGCCAAGGTGCATTTATTGCGCTCGCAATGGTTATGATTCAGAAGACGAAGGCGTCTTGCACGAAATTTAGAAGCACGATTAATACACTGGTGTCAACGAAAGGCGAAGATTCGATTGTGAAGGTAAACTTCTTAAAGTCTAAAAATACCAGAGCTTAAAAGCTCAGGTATTTTAGATTCTGTCGATCTGTCGAAATTTTAAAGAAATGTGACGATTAAAAGCTGATTGTTTCTTTTGTTAGTTTTCGAAAAAAATTGAATTGGAAATTGTTTTTATTGATAATTGATTGTTTTGTATTTACGCATTTTGAAGAGAAAGAAAACCTATTATTACAGTTTGGGGCAATTGTGGCGCAGGGTATCTTGGACGCGGGCGGTCGCAACGTGACGCTTTCGCTGCACAAGCGCAACGATCAGGTGGACATGCCGTCGGCGTTGGGGATGTTGGTGTTTTTGCAGCATTGGTACTGGCATTCCATGGTCTATTTCATATCGTTGGCCTTTCGTCCTACTTCTGTTATTGCGCTTAACAAAAATCTTCGAGTATTAATTTTTATTTCATTTTTTGATCTTTTTATCAAAATTGGAAGAGTTTACTATTATTGATATCAAATGAAAAAATATAATTTCAAATGATTTTAATCCGCAGTTCTTTTACCTAAAGAGTATATTAGACAAATAGTTTAAAAATTTATAAAAATATAACTCGGAACTCTATCTAACAAGATAAAACATTTAGATGCCGAAAGTGGACTTTCTGTGTAATACGAAGCAGTCACTTTTCGCATACGCACCGGCATTTGAAGAAAAAAAAGAAGTGGAGAAGGTGGAAACTGCAGTTCTCTCGTTCAGCAAAAAGGCCACCGACGCCGTCGCTACAGCAACTAAGGAAGAGGGAAAGGGTGTCACGAAAATGGACACGTTCGTTTTTATATTTTTAAATCGACTACATATTTGCATATTTTTAATTATTTTATTACATATTTGTAAATGAAATTTAGGACACAAAAAGCCGAACGTCCTTGCTTCACGATCACCAACCCGGTACGAGCCACCGAAGGTCAGCTGAAAGCACTACAAGTCTCTAGCAATTCGTCACGTTACACGCCGCTGAAGCCGATTCATCTCGGTGGGATCGTGATGGTGCAAGACGCAATGGACGGAAAGGACGAGGAGATTGTTCAGGTGGAGGAATTAACGAGTGCCAACGCCGCAGAAGGCGGCTCGAAAGCGGATGTCGAAGTGGAGAAGCCGATGCCCTTTGAGTTTGACTTGACGTTGTATTAGTCTTAATATTTATTACCTATTTTGTTTATAAAACCGGCCGATATTTTATTGAGATTAAATCGTTTAATTTTTTCACGGATTCGAATGGATTGTTGTAAATTTTGACACATAGTTTTGGCTGATACAGATGGATGGTTTTCCAAAATTAAAGTAAAACAAAATTGTTTTAAAAGATGAATGATATTAGATAATATGAGAGATTCGGTAAGATATTAGATAGAAAAATTTATCGAGGAAATTGTTTTTAAAAGCGACATTTGCAATTTTACGACAGCGTAATTTTTAACAAAGTAATGTTTCTTTATAATATTAAATTAACACCTTTAACTTTTGATTGTTTAGATAAATTTACAAAGAATATCAACAAAGGCTATGCTTTTAAATTAGAGAAAAAGCGATTAATCGCTTTTTTATAATCGATTTTCGATATTTAACCTTTGCAACCTTGAAACAGTTCAAGACAACATACATCATACAAATTCAAAAGTCAGATGAATGCAGTGATTCCATTTTTGAACGTGAAGTTTAAGTTCAAGAAAAGCATTTCATGAATTCAAAAAAAATGCCAAACTCGAAATGGAAAATGAAATGGTTTAGGTCCCAGCGCGGCTTTTCTGCTAATTTATTTGAAAATTTATAAGCTTTCTAAAGTCTCATCAAACTAATGAAATGATTCAGAAGCACGCAAAACGAAATACCAAGTATCAGCCACATAAAAATAATTTTTTTTTTTTCAAAAAACAAGTCATCAATATTAAAAAATAGTAAAATATGATCCGTATTTTTTCCAAATTAAAACATTTTCAAGAAAATGTTTTAATTTTTAGTAGCACTCGTAGATTTTCGAGGAATTATTAATTATATAGTTTGGATTTATTTAGAGCTTTATTTACGGACGTTCTAAACAAACGGACTTTATTACGGACGTTCTGAAACGTAACAAAGCGTGTTACGCCATTTTTTAAATGTTTCAAAGTTTTTGAAAAATTGAACCTTGGCTCCTCCCTTCGATTTTCAAATAGCCGAAAACTAAGGGAGGAGCCAAGGTTCAATTTTTCAAAAACTTTGAAACATTTAAAAATGGCGTAACACTTAATGTCGTTAATATCGTAAAGGCATCCGCAAACGCGACATAAAAGAAAAAAAGAAATTGTATGCGCAAATTTGCGAATTACAAAATATTCGCAATTACTTATTTGATCATTTTTGCAAAGTAGCGCATACAATTTCCTTTTTCTTTCATGGTGCAAACCCTTTGCAAATCCTCATTGACGACGTCGTCAATGAGCAGACATTTTATATTGAAATTTTTTAAAAAAATTTATTTACATAATTTAAAAATTTTTAACATTTTAACATTCAAAAAAAAAAAAAAGTTTTTTGTCGACTTCTTTTTCATATCTTACATTTTAATCAAAATTACAATAATATCAAAACTACATTCACAACGTTTTTTTTGCAACAAAAAATTAACAAAACTTTTTCTTTTAACAAAAAATTTGTAAATTTTCCCACATCAAAATCGTAAGGAATTTCCAATTCCCACGAAGCCACAACAAAATAACTAACGGAAAAGCCGTTATCAAAAATAAAATCGAACGCGATTTTACAAAATCGGTGAAAAGATCAGATTTGTATCTCACCAAAATTCATCGTAAAAAGACATCACAATTTATCATTTTACATTTACAATATTTTCAAATTCATTTCTACAAATTATTCTCTTGAATTTATTTCAATAATTTATTTTAATTTCAAATTTTTATTTTTTTGTTTCTTCATTAATATCTACCGCGGGCGCCCGTTGGACGCTGTTCCTCCGCCATACCGCGGCCCATCCAGTCGCCCAGGCCCCCCACAGGCCGGAGCGCCGCGCGGCGACGAGCAGCCGCGCGGAGATCCTTCAAAACACCGCGCGCAAGGTCGCGAGGTACAGCCCGCGACGGAGCGTAGGACCAAGGGCGACCTATGGTGCGAGCCGACGGCAAAACAGCGGGAAAACATCAAGCGGGGTGAAAAGCGGGCTTGCGCTGCGTTTCAAGCCAAACTGCAAATTGACACGTCGGAAGCGAAGGAAGCGGCTCGGACGCTTTCTTCAGCACCCAAGAGGGGCCCCGCGCAGGAAGCGTTGGTCAAGCCAACGCCGCGGACGAAGGTGTTGGTCAAGCCGACGCCCCGGTTTGAGCCGATCGGAAAAAATTTCTTCTTTAACAACAGCCGATGTGAAGGCCCGTCCTACCGTCAATTCGGGCGGACAACAACGTGGAATGACGCCGACCGGGCTGGTCCCAGCCGACCGGACACTTCCAGTCCGACAAGCAGCTATCGGGCGAACTCCAGTGCGCGACGCGAGCCAACTCGTCAGCGTTCGTCAGCTCCTACCGCTCGCGGTGCGGACGTCGACCTCTCCCAGATGCTCGGTGGCGAAGTGCTGAAGGCCATCTACAGAAGAAATAAATACATTTTCTTCTCATGCACTCAAATTTGAAAATAACAATTTATGTTTTTTTCCGGGCCTTTTCTCCCTTCAACCCAATACTTCCTTCCTTTTATTTGGGGGGGGGGGGGCGGAGGCAGCCGGCCAGGGGAGTGTCGTGAACGGCAAGCCGTTCACGATTTTAACTTTTTCTAAATAAATTTTAAATTAAAGGATTGGCATTA
>SAUE01000026.1:2361-17059 GCA_009724625.1 Deladenus siricidicola
GTAAAGCGCGGTCAGGTGGTGTAAATCAGAAATTCTTTCTAATTTCGCACACCAAATTGTCTACTTTATCCAACGTTTTCAAGAAAAAAAATTTCGATCAAAAAATCCTACAGTTTGTGTAGTGAGCGCGATAAACAACAAAAGTTCCAAATATTAAATAATAATAAAAAAATTTATAATAAAAAATTAATTTAAAAATATGTAAATAGTTTTTCGTAACTCGTAGTTCACCATCAAAAACAATTTCACAAAAAATTACAAATTTTTGATGTTGTAATATACTGAAAAATAGGCCTCATCATAGAAAATTTCAATATTTGGAATTTTTAATTGAAAATTTCTTGAAATTTGTGGTTTTTAGCAGGTTGTGGAGTGAAAAAATTTCTCGAAAGAGTCGAAAATAGCTACACCAAAAACTTGTAATACTTTCTCTTAGCACTTTCTCGTAATTCGTAACTTGTAAGTATGAGGCTAAAAAGCTTCATAACTAAAAAAATTCATAACGACGCACAGCCGCGGTCGGGGGCTAAGTAAAAAAATTCAAGAATATTAGCAGGGGCAAGTAAGAAGTTCAGGGGGCAAGTAAAAAGCTTACATATTTTGAAAAGTCAATTCGGACGGCGGCAAAACAGTGGAAGAAAAGGTGGTCGGATTCTGTACTGTTTTGTGCAATTTATAATATTCCATTCGTCGGGTAGCCGAGTGTCATTGAAGTCTAGCAATTGCTAAACTTCAATATTGGATTGAGATAGGCTTTATAGTTGTTAGCAATTAGTCAAATGGCATAAGCCCGGTTCCTAAAGCGGCCAATACATATTATGAAGAATGAGGAAATGTCGACTTTGTATTTATATCTTAGACAATACATTTCTCAAAGGAAACTGCATCACATTGCCTAACGCTTTGTCACACCTATCCAAACCGCTGCGCAAGGAAAAAAGTTTGTGTCACCCCGCTGAAATTTTTGGGTAACCCAGCAATTTTAATGTTTTTATTGCATTTTTTCTTTACAAATTTCAGCGTAATGCGCGTGGAGCCGAGTGGTGCAGGGGGAGGCTTGGGCAGATATGGTTTACGCTATGGACGCGTGGAGACATTTCGACTTTTAAATTTAAAAATAATTTGGTAAATAAAAACATTCACGACTATGGAGGAAACAAGAAGTCAAGGAAATTCTTTTCTAAATAAAAATCATCAGCTTTTCATCGAAAATAGCATGTTGGCAATGCAAAGTCAATGTTTTCGTGAATTTTTCCACCTTTTTTCATGTTTTCTTCGTTTCAATCAACGTTCGTTCAACTTATTTTGTATGAAAATAAGGCTTTTCGTTGCGAAACAAATTCTTTATTATTTATTGAACAACTGCCAAAAATCGAAGTCGGGAACAGAAAACAAATGCATTTGCTGTTTGCTAAACATATTGCTATTCTATATCGTGTACGAGGGGAAAATTTATTTAATATTGTGAAATTTGCGCAAATTTGCACTTTTTCTTCGAAAAATGTTTGTAATTTTTGCAAGATTTATGTAAATGTTTGTAAAATTAGCGTTAAATTTTACAAATGTACATGCGATTTTACAATTTTGGTGCAATTTGCGTTACAATTATGCAAATTTTACAACGTTTGACGTAGAATTTTACAATTTGCAATTGTTTTATTATTACGCGCAATTGGATTGTTTTTGACCCCCCTCAATTGTTTCTGGGATTACTGGATTGTTTTTGACCCATTCAATTGTTTCTGGGGCTATTGGATTGTTTTTGACCCCCCTCAATTGTTTCTGGGGTTATTGGATTGTTTTTGATCCCCCCTCAGTTATTTCTCAGTTTATACGGCCATGAAATTGCTTTTGATCCCACACAAAGAATCGAACAATTAATTTCAAACATAAAAGCGACCGCAAAATACATTTAGGTAGTCAGCAGCAGCAGCTGTACAAAAACAACAAAATCAGTGAGAAACATTATTAAATTCGAATTCCCCGTGGCAGAAAACCTATATCATTAAAAAAATCGGAAACCGGAAAGAAACCAAAATTGTTTTAAATATTACTGAAGTACATACACTCTGTTGCATAATTATACGCGCCCCCCAAAAATGAGGATTTTGAAAAACTGAGGAAGGCTACTGTAAAATGAACTTTACTAGCCTATTTGCCATGCCAAAAAAATAATTTTCGTACAAAGTGGTGATGGTTCGCTGATGATGTAAAGTTAGTAAAGTTCATTTTACAGTAGCCTTCCTCAGTTTTTCAAAATCGTCATTTTTTGGGGGGCGCGTATAAATTATGCAACAGAGTGTATTAGGCGAGTTTCGTGGTAGGGTGCCTAAGTCTAAGCCTTTGGGTTTTGTTTAATTTATTGTTTTGTTTGTGCGATTCGAGTTGAATATAACTTTTTATTTCATAAATAACACAAAAACATATTCAAATGTTGAGAGCAGAAAAAAAGGAAGAAAAAGAAATCAAACAGAAAACCGGAACATCAAAAAAAGTCATCGCTAAATGTATACTGTATGAAATGTATACTGTATGAATAAATTGAAAAGAATAAATTGTAACATTAAGCCGCGCGTGCTGCCGTACTACCGTCCTACGGTTAGAAATTATTTTTTCTTTCTTCCAAAACTCAATCAATCGGTTTGAGAAATTCATTGATTTGAAATTCCATAGAATTATCGATTTTTATTCTCAGAGAGGAGAAAAAAAAACTCATTCCAAACAAAATACGGCCGCAATAAATTCTCAATACAACACACATATGTACATATGTACATGTGTGTGAGTAATAACACAATGGTCCTTTCAAAATGCAAATAACTCAAACATTCAATAATGCTCAAAAATGTGAGTGATTAGGAAGAGCTCATGAACTGAACTTTTTCATGAACTGAACTTTTCTATGAACTATGCTTTTTCATGCATTGAACTTTTCATTTTTATTTTTCAGTGTTCTTTGCGTTGTGAACTTTTTTCGGTTTTCCAGTTCGTGACGCGATAATCTTTTTACTTTTTTTCCATTTTTTCTCTTACAATTAATCGAACTTTTTTTAGATTCGAAAGTCTCAAATTACCCACACACTGGATCACATGCTTAGGGCAAAAATAAAAGACAAAAAAAATTCGCTCAAAAGTTTCATAAAATCGCAAAAAAACTTCTTTTCGCTGAACTCTTTCCATCCACAAACAACACACCGCCGAAAACATACAAAAAGAAATAGAAAAATGAAAAAGAAAAATGAAAAAGTCGACTAGTTTAAGGCATATTTTGAAGTGCATTTCGAAATTTAGGTAAAATATTATACAAAAAAAGTAATTTTTTCTAAATAAACGAAAAATTTTAAAATAAAAAATAATATTAAAAATAAAACTATTTTTTGTTTATTTACAAATTTTTGTTCAGAAAAAAATTCATTTTTGTGGCGCGTTTAAAGTAAAAAATGAATTTTTCCCAACAATATTATATGTATGTATGTATGTATACGGCGAAGAGAAGAAAGACAAAAAGGCTGGTCGGACACACAAACACTCACAAATACGCTCAGAGTGTGTGTGCGGCACCACACGGAGAATGAGAGGGTGAGAGATGGAGAGAAATGTGTGGATAGAGTCCTGCTTTCTCTATTTCTCTCTCTCTCTCTCTCTCCCTCGAGTCGCTAGCGCTCATTCGTTGCCCGGCTCGAAGAAGGCGGCCATCGACGGCGGCAGAAAGCTTTTCTGTGGCGCGGCCAGCTCGCTGCTGTTGCTGCTTTGCGTGACGATGGCGGCGTGGCGGTCGATGACCGTCTTCTCCACCACCATCTCCTCGCCGGCCTTGTCGCCGCTGCCGCCGTCCGTCGCCGCTTTCGCGCCCGCCTCCTCTACATCACCGGTTCTCTCCGTATGGCCACAGCCATCATCTTGCAGCTGCTGCTGCTGTTGTTGTTGTTGTTGGTGCTGATCTGTGGTCACATTTTCGCTACAGTCGTCATTTCGAGGCTTCTTCTCGGGCGCGCTCGAGTCAGAGGCGCTGCTGGCTTTTGTGCTGAATTCCGTGGCCTGAAACGTGACCGTGCGCGCCGCTTTCACTACCGTAGAGCACGCGGACGCGGCTTCCTGTCGCGTCAATTTCTGTTCTTCGGGCATCTGTTTGGCAACAATCGGTTTACCATTCTCTCCGTCTTCAGGCTTCTTCTCGCCATCTTTATCCGCTTTCATTGCGGCGGCTTCTTTCTGCTGCTGCTGCTGCTGCTGCTGTTTTTGCTGCTTCTTGTTCTCCTGATCCGCTTCGTTCGTCTGCTGTTTCTCGTGCTGTTTCTGGTGTTGTTGTTCCGAGTCGCTGGCGCTGCTGGCGCCGCCGTTGTTCAGCGACTCCGCCGCGGGACTGGCGCTTCGTGGGCTGACGTCACAGCTCGCCGGCGCGTGCTTGCGCTCATTCGCGTTCGATCCGTTGGATCCGGTGGAGAACGAATTACTCGTTCGTCGCATTCGCTTCATTTCCGTGTAGAAACCGTCTCGAACCGACGACAGTAACTGCAAAATGCATCGATTAATATACTGTGTGTGCATACATATATGTATGTATGTTGTAATACATACATTATCTATTGTGTGTTAATTAATATGTACACATGAAAAGCAAATATTTGATTTTCATAAGTCATTCTATACATAAACCTATAGTACCTACAGTAATCATACACTTTTCAATCTCATATTGTGTATGCATGTGTGTACATCATACATATTGTATATCGTACATACCATAGTGATAAACTGTGAGAAGGCGCTGAGTGTCTGGTGTGCCTGGTGCACGGCGTTGTCGAGAAAGACGCATTCGGTGATGGTCGCGTCGCCAATCGACGAGAAATAGTCGGCCTTGAAGCCGATGGGCCGGAACTTCACGAAGTGAGCGCCGAACTCATTCGCCAGTCGCTGTACCTAAAACGCTTTTGCGGTAATCGAATCGAATGGTTACGGTAATGAACGGTCTTTTCGAACGTTTTGCTTTTTGGATGGCTTGGGTATTCTTGCTTTGAATTGTTTCATCAAACGGTTTCGTGATTCAACAATATTGAATGGCTTCGCCATTCAATATCGTTTCAAAGGGTTAGCCAAAAAATTAAAATTTTTTAAAAGCTCATATTTTCGTTTTAACAAGCTCTTCATTTTACAAAAATCTTTATAAAAATTAGTAAAAAATTTCTGCATGGATTGCTCTCCCCCCTCCCATTCCCCTCTCCCCGTCCGCCACCGTGTTTTATGGCTTAAAAGGTTTCGCGATCGAACGGTTTGACGATTACTGTCAGGGTTCAATTTTCCATTTTTTTCAATTTGTGTGTGTGTACAAACCTCGTCGATGAACTCGATGTTCGCCACGCACTTCTTCAGCAGCGTTTTGATCGTTTCCTCGACGTCGTCCTTCTGCTCGCTGTTCAGCGCGAAATAGAAGCGCGCAAAATCCTTGCGCTTCTCCGCCGTTCGCTTCAGAATTCGCTTGCCCAAATTCTCGTGCGGATTTTGGAAGCAACTCTGCAAATTTTCACTGTTCAGTGTCTGCAAATTTTCACTATTCAGTGTCTGCAAATTTTCAATATTTAGTGTTTGCAAATTTTCACTATTCAGTGTCTGCAAATTTTCACTATTCAGTGTCTGCAAATTTTCAATATTTATTGGCTGCAAAAATGTTTTCTAACAACCACAAAAAACCTTCAAAAAATTTGATTTAAATTTGAAGCAAAATAACGCAAAAATTTCCTGTTTTGACATCATTTTTCATCGATGACAATCCAAAAGTTGCATTTATGCAAATTGTGAGAGGGAAAAAACCAAATGGAAGCAAAAAAGGAAATTTTGAACAATTTTTTGGAATTTTTTAAAAGATTTTTTAGCGTCAAAAGAAAGAGCGCGTCGAAATTATTGAAAGTAGCGCGAAAAACGCGCTTTAAAATGACAAAAAATGTGTAAATTATTTCATTTTCGGAAATTTTATTGAAATTCGCAAAATGATGCAAATTGTCTTAATAATGCAAATTGCACTGTGCAAGTATAAATTACTGTAGTATAAATTACTGTATTCAAATACGTACATAAATGTACCTAGACGATGCTTCTGTATATATGTGTGTGTGTGTGTTTGTGTATTTGGATCAGCTAATACATGTATGTACATACGTATAAATTACTACTGTAAATCAAAATATGTATATGTACATATAAAGATGTTACCGTACCTGGATGAGCTGTCGATTCTTCTGAGCGATGGGCGACTTTTTGGGCTTGTTGGGCGTGCCGGCCGAGCCGGAGCCGGAGCGCGAGCGCGTGTCGGCCGGTTGATTCAAACCTGCAAGACAAAACGATCACCAAAATATTATACTTAATCGTTTGCAAAATACGATAATTTTAATGCAATTTAAGAGCCAATACCGTATAAATATATACCGTGTGTTCTGCGAAGAAATAAAACACTCAGGCTACCGTAGGATTAATGTTGTTTGTATACTAATGTAATAATGTTTCGCTAAGTCTGAGGAGAATATGGACTTAAACTTATGATCGTATATACATATGTGTATGTATTGCCTATAAAACAAAACAAAATATAATATTTTGCTCGATTACCGTATTTTTACCCATTAATAAAAAAATTGATTATACATATTATTCCGAATATTAAAAACAAAAAATACATACATATAAAAAAATATATTTTGGGTCTATTAGGTCAATAATCTGAGTATTAGATCTTGCCAATTTGTGCAATACGTACAAATTTGCAACCAAAAAATAATTTCTATTTCAAGTTTGCAGCAAAAATAATAATTTTTTTTTACCAATTCCAAGCAAGTTTTCGTTGCAGCTATTCGACGCGCCCATCTTCGAGGTGGCGGGCGGTAGGCTGGCGATGTTGCCGTTGCTAGCCGCGCAGCGTGCGCCACCCGTCTGCGCGCCGCCGTTGCTTCCGATCGAGAGGCGACGGCCGTTGCGCGTGACCGCCGACGATTTGCCGCCGCCGCCACCGCCGCCGCCCGACTTTGACGCTTCGCCGCCCATTTCGTGTGTTTTGTGTGGTGGTGTTGAGTTGGGTGTTGGTTGTGTGTTTGTTTGTTTAGATTGCTTGAGTGAGTAATTTTTGATGGCAATTTCGAATAAATATTTGAAAAGAATTTGAAAAATTTCTTTCCTCGCTCAAATGAAAATTTTGTCGCAAATTGTCTAAAAACATAAATTAAAGTAAAATAAAACTTTTTTTTGAATATATTTAAAGCTTTTTTGAATATATAAACGCCAAAAACCGTAATTATTCCCCCCCCCCCCAAAAAAAAAAAAAAGAAAGAAAACATTACGTCAGAAAAGGTGCAAATTATTTAGTAAAAAAATAAATTTTACGCCCAAATTAAAATATTTTTGTAATACGCTTCAAATTCTAAAAATAATACATACAAAGAAAATACACACACAAATAATACATTAATAATACATTAATACATAATGTTGCGAGGACGTCATTATTATGTTTTCTTTAAAGGTTAAATTTACATATTCAAAACAACAACGACAATTTGCAAAAACAAAAACATTTTTTGCAAATGGCAAAATCACGTAAATTTACGTTGAATTTTCTGAAATTTTGAAGTAAACACTTTGCAATTTTAATCAATGACAATTCTTCAGTTTTGTTGTGATTATTTGCCAATAAAAATATATCGCAAAAAAACAAATATGAAATGCAGAATATCATTGAAAAGAATATTTATTCAATTTCATTTACATCTCATCTGTCTCACGAAAAATCGGGGCTGTCCGTCCGTTTGTGAAGAAAATTGTCAACTTTGTCAACTGTAACACATGTCAATAAATAGTTTTGTACTATGCGGATCTTGAGCCTTAGGCGTTGGCTGAGCCTTAGGCGATTAGGCAAGCGCGTGGCAAGTCATTAGGCTTAGGCTTAGGCTAAGCCTCAGCCTTAGGCGATTAGGCAAGCCGCGTGGCAAGTCATTAGGCTTAGGCTTAGGCTAAGCCTTAGCTGGGTCTTGTAGTAGACGTAGCTTGAGCCTTAGGCTTTTCTTCCTTGTCTTTCAAATATCACCAAAAGTATTCTTTTCAATGATATTCTGCATTTCGTGATTCTGCATTTCGGGGGTGCGCCCATTTTGTTAACTATCATTTTGTGTTTAAATGATTATCATTTTGTGTGACGCAAAAGCAAACCGAACAAAAAATGCCAAAAGTAAAAAAGAAAGAAAAAAACGCATACAAAGCCAAATAAAGCGCAGCATTTTTCTTTCTCGGCTTTCAGCTCAAACGCGCATTTTGCGACCAAATCTTTTTGTAAAATGTAATTAAAATACATACAAATTGCACACAAAAAGTGCGTCATATTTTTTTTCTTCTTTAAATTTTGCACGGAAAAGCTCGCAATAATAGTAATAATCCATATCTCATACATCAATAATTACTTTTCTTTGGCATGAAAATTCTATTTGTGGACGCGTGATTAGTTTGGTATTGTCAATGCGCATTCATTGCTATGTTGTCGATTTGCATTAAATATCTTTTTTTGTTGTTGTGAATTTGAGGGATGTGAAAATTCACAAATTCTTAAATAATTCGTAAATGATAATGTGATACATACATAATGTGATAAATACAATGTATGAATCTCAAATGGGAAAATTTAAATTCTTGCTTATGCACTGCAAATGGCGTAGAAAGTGCCAATTTGCCAAGATTATGCGCGTACATGTGCTTTTTTTCGTGCTTTTTTTTCACAGAAGAAAGCAACGAAATGCCAATTATTTCCTTTTTAAATTTTTAATGTTTATTTTTGATTTCAAAAATAAATTTATTATTCTCTCAAAAAGATTCCAATTAAAATCGAAAAACAGCTGAAAATTTAAAATTCTGCCCCCAACTAAAAAAAATATTTTCATAAAAATGAAATAAAAAAATATTCGTAAGACATTTCGCTAGCTGGAAAAAAATAAACATAATAATGAAATAAAAATTTTTTTTTGAAATATTTAATTTATGGAAATGAAAGAGAAATTTGAAAAATTTCAAATTCAAAAAAATTAATTAATATTATATTAAAAAGTTGAAATTGTTAATCTTCGAAAATAAAAATTGCTTTTTTCGTTATTATTTGTTATTTGTTACGTACATGTGTATGTATGTACATATGTATGTATATTCAAATTCAGATACATAGAAAAATAAAGTTGTTTGGGGGGAGGGAGGGTGCCCTTTTTGACGAGAGGTGGCAAAAGAAAAAAAGTCACCAAAATTTTCTTTCTCTCATTTTTACATAAAGAGTCTTGATTCAAAGACTTGCGGTTTCGTACGGGGAGGGGGTGGAGCTTCGCTGCTTCCTCGTCTCCTTTTCCTCCCATCCCCTCCCTCCCACGGCTACGCCCCTACATAGGCATATGTAAAAACTTATAATATGTATTGAAATTCTATTCATTATTCATTAAGTGGTTATTTTTTAAAACAAAGCATACATATACACATGTATGCACATATCTGATCATTACTACTTGTAGAAGTGTAAAAAAACAGTAAAAGTTACAGTAAACATAACAACACAATCAGAAGGATCAAATCCACAAATACATACGTGGCAAAAAAAAGTTTACACGAATTAAAATGTTTTTTTTTGAAAAGGCACTTTAAATGAAAATAAATAAATTTGTTTCTTTTTTCGAAAACTAAAAATAATCGTTGAAATTTGCGGCTAGAATTTCCGATGATGATGAATATATGTTTTCGAAAATTGAAGAGCCTTATTGAAAATTGAGCTTATTTATTTACAAATTGTTTACTAGTTAGTTGTTTACTCACTGCCGAAAATGTATGTATGCATGTATGTATATGTATTTGGACATTACCGCAAAATGTATCACACACACACACACACACACACACACACACACACACACACACACACACACACACACACACACACACATGGTGTGTATATATTTTTATATAAACTTTAATTTGTTTATTGTCATTGCCCACGGATAAAGGATAAAGAAGGTTCATAAGAAGCATAAGAAGGAAAAATCTCATTCTAATTCTAATTCTCATTCTCATTCTCATTCTCGGTTTAAGTTATCAGTTTAAGTAAGCACGTTGTTTAGGGTTTGTCTCCGCTAAACATATGCAATTAGTTCAATAAGTCGTAATAAGTTGCGAATGGCTTCAATCAATTACGAATGGTTCAGCTAATTGTGAATGGATTCAATGAGTTGTGAATGTGTTAAATTTTCCGCAAATATTTTAAAAATTTTACGATTTTTGTCAGGTAATGTCGAAGATAAGGAAGGAATATTCAAATTGCTTGAAATGATTCGAATTTCAAAATTTACCCTCTTGAACGGGCGAAAAATGCCAACAGCCGCAGAGGAACGAACGAGGAAAAAAGCCACGGCCATAAGCAAGGAAATGGAGAAAACACGATCTTTGAGGAATCAAAAGGAAAGAATGAGCGGAGAAAGACCCCATTAAAAAGAACAATGAAATTTGAATAGCCGCAAAAAAAGCACGGCAGCCACCAAAATGCGTCACAAAGCGAAAGATTGCGCCGCCTAAAACTCTTAAAAAGTCAATTTTCAACGAGTGAAAATAGGAAAAAAAATTTTTTTTTTTGACAAACAATGCAAAAATGCTCCGTGAATGGGACGAAAAATGCTAATGGAATGCGTTAAAAGTGTCTCAAATTTGCATTTTAGTCTTTTGAAAATCAATTTTGAATATTTGCCCAACGGTTGAGAATGAAAAAATTTCAAAATTGAGCAAGCAAAAGTACGCCGTGACACAATGACTTCGCGGAACACGTCATTTACACATCAAAATTAGCGGTTCAAGTGTGAGAGCGATAAAAGCTAGGAGGGCTCCATCACAATCAGCTTTTTGCATATTTCTTAACTTCAGGAGGAATCTTCAGGAAATGAATTTCTAGTTTCAATAAACTTATTTGAACGTGTCAAGTTCACGTTTAATGAAACTTGCCAAAAAAGTTCAACTTACAAAATAAGCTATACATATGTATATCAGGGGTGTGGAAATTTTCGATTTTCGAAGTCACGAGGCTCTTTCGATTTGAAAATTTCCGAAAATTTTAAAATTTTCCGTGAAAATTTTAGCCAACTTCAACTTCATTATGATGTGATTTTTTGAGGAAATATAAGCAAAATTTCAACTTTTCCGCTCGCGCGGCTATCGCCGCGCTCGCAATTTTTTTGCAGTTTTAGTCGCATTTATTTCCCTTTTTTCAATCAGTCAAAAAGTTTGATGACGCTATAAGAAATTCGTTTTTAGAAACGAATCATAACTATTCATTTCTGAGTTAATTTCACTCTTGATTGAAGTCGCGATTCAAATAATTATTCAATTGATGGAAATAAATACATATACTACAGACATATATGTCTAAAAAATTATAAAATTTGTCTTAAAATTTTGAGAAAAATTATATATTTTGAAAAAAACAATTTGTTAAAATTCGGCAGAAAATTCTTTCGATTTTTGGCAATTTTCTCTTTCGATTTTCGGAAATCATTTTTTGAAATTTTCGATTTTCGATTTTCGAAATGTCAAATTTATTTTCGACACACCCCTGATACATATACATACATATATTGTATGTGTAGTTTGATGCAAAATGATAGCAGTGCTTCCAAAAAAAGCCGTGAAATGAAAAGTGAAATTAAACAAAATTGAAATTGTGACGGCGGCCGCGGCGGCAAAGTGAAATCATTTCATTTCGAATTGACGAAAAAGTTGAAATGAAAATGAAGTAATTTTAATAAAGATGACTTTTGCATGGCTTTTTGTGCCGAAAATCTAATGTACTCCGTGCAGGGTGCTAACATTTGCGATTTACAAAATTGAAAATTTATTTTCGTAGCGCCCTGCAAGAAAAATTCTCTGCAAGAAAAATTATCCCTGTGCGCGTCAGGTTTTTGCGCACAAATTTAAAATTTATTTTAATTGAAATGAAATAATTTCACTTTGCCATTTCAACTTGAACCGTGAAATTTATCTTACGACCAATTTACAATATTCACTGAAATAGAATAGGAAAATATTTCACTGAAATGAAAACACTGAACGCCAAAAAACAATTTGAAGGTTTCTATTTTTAAATTCTTATGGATTCAAAAAGTATTCCAAGTACAACAATAATATTATGTGTGTATTGACAATGAAATTTTAAAGTTCAAACAACAATAATATATACATATCGCCAAAATTATAATATGTACATCCAGCTCAAAAACTCACACATAATACATTAATGAACGTGAATGATTTGTGGAGTAGTGAGATTGGAGATTTTCTCTACAAGGTCTAATTTACGGTATGTAGTTACAGTATGTATTCAGAAAGGAAAATTGCTTCTGAAAACATAATTTACGTACATCAACACTGTGGATGTTTCTAAGGCCGCTCGAAAAAAAGCCGAAGAAAAGAATCAAAGCCAAATAATTTCTCCACTTTCGGCCGGCTGAATTAATTATTTGTAGAAAGAAATATACCGAACAAAACAAATAGCGACGAAGAAAACAAAATATATAAACAAACCAAAAAGAAGAAGAAGAAGAAGCTTTTTCTGGAAGCAAAACACTCGAACAAAGTTTTCTTTCTCCCACTTTTTTTTCTTCTTCTTCCACTCGGTGGTGTATGTATTCTCTCACTGTGGCTTTCTCAATGTCTATCTATGTATGTCACCTTTCTTTCTTCGTTCTTTCATTTCTCACATCAATTAACACTATTTCCCTTTTACTTTGCTCGTTTTCTCCCAACAATTTTCAATGCTTTCTTTCTCTTTGTTTCTTTTATGCGTTTATGCTTCAAATCTTTTCTTTCTTCGCGTTTGTCTCACGTTAGGAATCGTACGTGTACATCTTTCTATCTTTCATATCTCTTATATCTCATTCATCCCATTTTATTCGATTCTCTCTTTTCATATGCCATCTTTTCTGCTTTATGCATATTCAACTTAAATTTAATTTTTTTTATTATCCTAAACTTTGTCTATTTTTGTTATTATAAAATGATCTTCTAAAAATAAAACCCAACCACCAACCGAATATTCTCTCTCAAACAACAATAAAACAACAACGAGAAATGAGGGAAACATTAAAGCAAATGATCGAAATGGATCACTTATTCTTTCCTTAATTCTCCATTGATAATTGATAATTGCCAATTTCTTTCCACATTCTCAAAATCAAACAGCAGCGTTTTTTTCTTGCGTCGTGTCGGCGGATTGTAAAGCATTTTTTCGGCAGCAAAGTGCTTTGAAAATGCATACATACATACACACACACACACACACACACACACACACACACACACACACACACACACACACACACACACACACACACCTCATTTGATTTGACGCGGATCGAAGTCGGATTTTCTCATCTGATTTTTTCTCATCGTCATCCACTCGTCATTTTGCCCCTCAACCGTTGTCGTCAAACACACGGCGGGGAACAATGCGGCGGCGTGTGTTGTGCATAGGCGGGGATATTTCGAAATTTCTAATGACATTGTAAGAATATCATCTAGATATGATATCATTAGACAGATAGATAAATTGAACGGCATTGTGATATTTGTCAGCAGTTAAATTTGCTCGTCAAAACCGATAAGTTTTCGTCAAATGTTTGAGTAGAAAATTTAGAAAGATATACCGTAAGACATACATACATGGTATTTACAAAAACAAAAATAAAAGCTAAAATTTTCAAATGGCAAATTTACACACCAATAATAAAAATTATCATATAATTTAAAACTATGATTAATTGAAAAAATATTTGAGTTATACATGATATATTGTTTGCTTAATTACTTATGAGAGAATCAGTATCATTGTTTGAATCATTACTATTTGAAATATGTAAAAAGTTTAAGGTACACAGAATAATAATGTATGGTAATGACAATGACTATATACATACATATGTATGAGAATGTATATTGATTTGGCAAAGGAGTTACATAAATGTGTCGAATTATCATCAACAAGCAATTATCATTTCATGGAGCTTGGGCAAAAATAAAAAAAGGTAAAAGATGAAAAGTCAAAAACAAATAATATCAACGAATTCATCACTTTAAAATTATTGTTAATTTCTCCTTTTTTCTTCGCTTTTTTACTTCTTCGCCGGATCAAGTGAGAGTTTCCCACTCGGCCGTCGGGGCCAAAAATCTTCTCAACTGATATATGTAATGAGATTTCTTCTCATTCTTCTTCTTCGTGCGGCGTTCTTCTCGACGCTTTGAGAATGAAAAATAAACGAAAATATTTCTTATTGACATTCTTTCGGTTTATTTATGAGTTCGTCTTTGAAAAGAAAATAACGAAAAAAAGTCGAAGAAAAAATTTACTTAAAAATTTTTTTTAAAAAGATTCTTTTGGGAATGACAAATGTTCAAAACATTTTTTTGGTATTTTCAATGGTTTTGTCGGAATGAAAAAGAGGGAAAATGCACGCAGCGTCGCGCTTCTTCCAAAACAATCATTTTGGCGCGTTCTTTATAAAGCGAACATTTGTGGCGCGCTTCTCCCAAAACCGCCAGTTTCGCGTAAAGTGTCTTTTGTTCTTTTTATTTTTTTACCTTTTCTCTTAGCTAGTTTCAAAAAAGATATGCTTGTTTGTGTTCATTCAATAATAATATTTAAAAACACGTGTTG